>SJYC01125620.1:0-67563 GCA_006408675.1 Madoqua kirkii
GAGTAGGGGCAGGGTCCCAGGTCTGCAGACATCTGTCTGAATGCTGCCAGGTGCCTTCCAGCAGAGCCTACGGGCCACTGTCCCATATCCCTACCCATAGTTGGCACCGCCAGCTTTCTGACTTTCTCCCACACAAACGGCTAGAGAGTGATACCTGGCTTTATTTCACATTCTCTGGTACTAATGAGTTCAAGCTCCCTTTATATGTTGTGACCTCTTTCCCCCATCTCCTGAGCATGGCCTCTGCATCAAGGTACAGTACTAAGCACTTGGACTCACGTGGCCTCAGTCTTCCTAACAGGCCTGAGGCTGGTGGCATGCCCATGCTCTAGATGGGGAAGCCAAGGCTCTGAGATGTTGAGTGTCTTGTTCTTGACCACCACACGACCCTACCGCCTCTCTCCTCCCCGCAGCCAGTGCGGGGCTCTTACCGTGCTGCAGGGCCAGGCTGACCTTCCCCCCCAGCTCCACTGCAGATGCTCGGTGGACGGGCTCTTTCCTGAGCCCCTCCTGGATGGCCTGGGCCGTGAGCGGGGCACAGGAGGCTGGGATCTCCCTCACAGGTGGAGGCTCACTGGCAATCTGGGGGTCAAAAGGCAACATATGAGACTCGCCTTCCCATCACTTCCTGCCCCTCACTTCCTTTTCTTGCTCCTCCCCACTCTCCCCTGTCCTGCTGTGCTGTGGTCAGTCAAAAGGACTAGAGTGGCCTGGTGTAGAGTGAGGGCTGGGACTTTTCCAAGAAGAAGGGAAAAGAGGGTTAGGTAGGACAGAACAGAACAGGAGGTGAGGCGCCCATAACCCCCAGGTACCTACAACCTTCAGGAGCACAGGCGGGGGGGCCTGGGTGTGGACACAAGAGAGCCCTGAATCACTAACTCAAGAAGACCCTTCACCCAGGATCTTCCCTCGGACCCTCAAATTTGGGTAACGAAGTATTTAGGTCAGGATCCCACATCTCTGATGAGGCCCTTGCTTGCTCCTGCCTGCCACTGAAGAGCAGCCAACACAGGAGGTGCCACCAAGCCTGCAGCCTGGGCCCCGTGGCCCTGTGGGCCACCCCAGGCGCTCTCACAGACCTTGAGGCAGAGCGGTCCTCGGAAGTATTGGGTCCAGGGGTGGCAGCCGTTGAGCATGTGCAGCATCATACAACAGCTGCTCCAGACGTCCACCTTGGCATCGCAGGGCTTGCCCATCACCACCTCTGGCGCCATGTGGGTCTCTGTACCAGGGATGTAGTCCCCTGCGGAGGTGAAGTGAGACAGAAAAGGCAACTGTGAGCTCTGATGGGCGGAAGCCTCGGCTGTGACCACCCCAGTCAGTTCCCGATATACCTTGACTCTGTCTCAAAGGACTGTAAGTAGAGATAAAGCCTCCAGAGCCAGCTTGCTGGGGATAAGCCAAGGTGGGGATTGTGCTTGGGACGGGCTCTGGACGTCTGTGGTGCTCCAGTGGTTGAGAGTCTGCCTACCAGTGCAGGGGACACGGTTCGATCCCCAGTCCCGGAAGATCCCATATACCACGGAGCAACTAAGCCTGTGCTCCACACCAAGAGATATCACCACAATGGGAAGCCCAGCCCGCGCACAGCTAAGAAGAGTGACCCCTGCTTACTGCAAATGGAGAAAGTCTATGCAGTGATGAAGACCCAGCACAGCCAAAAATAAACTAGTTAAAAAACCCATTGGCTCTGCCCTTTGGATCAAACTCTCAAAATGCCTTCTAAAAGGGGGGAAGGATTAATAGTATGATGTTCCTGAAATTTTAGTAACTTAAAAAAAAAAAGGAAAAAAAAACATATGCATAGAAGACTAGAAAGACTGATGCCAGATGTGAATACTATTATTTTTCTGGGGGTTTGTGTTTCTTATTTTTGTTTAGCTCTACTTTCTATGAAAGATATTAGAAAAGATATTTTTATAATAAGATATATATGTATATATTATTATATATTAATGTTATGATATTAATATATATATATGTATATAAGATATTTTATAATATAATAACACTATAGTTATTTCAAAGTGGAAAGCAGGTATCTGTGTTCAAATTACATCTTTAGAATTATCAAGAGTCCTTTGACAACAAAGAATCACTTCTAAAAGATTGCTTTTCCTTTGGTCAAAATGAAATAGTTTTGTGCTAACGCTATAAATAAAAAGCAGGGCACAAAAGTGTGTTATGATGACCTTAACTATATACAGAAAAGTACCAAAAAAGTTGTGAATAAGGAAAGACCTGGAGGGAATTATCTAAAATATTCATGATTATCTCTCTGGGCAAGAGGAATGGTAAGAACTTTTCCTCCCCTTCCAAACCACTTAACACTGTAGTTATCCAATATTTTACTGTGGACACGGATTATTTTAATAATCAGAAAAATATAAGTTAAAAACAGGCATTTCTCCAGCCCTTTGGTCAGCCATCTCATTCTGCTTTGCAAAACCTCACTCTCAGCGGCGAGGGAGGGCTGAGCTCACAGGCTGGGAGCACAGCTCCCCCATAAAGCCTGGCCGAGGGGCCTGGAGCCCTGGAAGTTCGGAGACAGCAGACCTTGGACCTTGGCTGTGGCACCCAGCCTCTTTTGTTCCCTGCTCTGTGTAGCAAGAACATCAGAAGCAAGCACCTGACATGCATGATTGCATTTAAGCTAAACAACAAAAGCCTCATAACCCTGGGTGGTTGTGGGGCTGAAGAATCTTCACGGACATAAAGTGCTCACCTCTCTGATTGCCATTAAGGAAGGTACAGGAGAAGGCGCAGGGCTAATGCTTAGTGAAGGCTGCCCGGCTGTTATCTTTGGGGGAAGGGGTGGGGGGCAGGGCATACCTGTGAGCAAAGACTTCCCCAGGCCATTGGGTTGAAGGCACACAGCGTGGCCAAAGTCGCAGAGGGCTGCGCGGCTCCCATCACTGGACAGGAGCACGTTGTCGGCTGCCAGGCCACCCCAGGGAAGAAGAGGAACAGGTGAGTCACCGAGGGCCCCAGCCCAATTTGAACCTCCGGCGGGGCAGTTTTCTGGCTGACCCTACGTGGCAGCTGCAGCTTCTGATTAGTTTCATTAGTCATGGAAGGAGGGGGGAGGCGGGGATCAGTTCAGGCTGGAGGCAGGCAGCAGGCAGGCTCTCAGAGGGTGAGGGGATATGGCCACTCAGCCTTGCTGCCCTCCCCTCCCATGGTCACCAGTAAGCAGGAGCTTGATTAGAGTTCTCTGTGGGCATCACCCACTGGAAAGCCCAGTGCCAGGCTGAGGGCTGGGAGAACACATTCTCCTTTCCTGCTGGCTCAGCCCACCCCCCTTGATGGAGGCACAGAAGGTCTGAGAGGAAGCAGGCATGATGGGGCGAGGTAAGAGCCCAAGAGGGACCAGGGCCACGGGTGCCCTGAGCCTTACCTTTCACATCTCCATGTAGAATCCTGCGGGTATGGAGGTATTCCAGGCCTTCCAGCGCCTGGCCCAGGTAGTAAAGGGCCCGGTCCTCTGGCAGACAGCCTTTCTGCTTTATGAGCTGGCCTAGCGAACCACCTAAGAGATCAATGGCCAGTCTTTACATGGGGCTTTTCCAGGCCTCCAAGTCAGCCAAGGGCAAGGACTTCAAACGGCAGGTGGCAGAAAGCAGGCCTATCTTGCTGATGTCATGAGGTCAAGAGTTTAAAAATGGATTGACTGGGGACCAAGGTTAACCTGGGCAAGACTTGGAGAAACCGTTGGCTCTGACTTCGGAGGGAGAAAGAGTGGCCCCTGGCTCCTTACCTTCCAGCAGTTCCATGAAGATGTTCACCCAAGGCCCTTCCTTCACAGCTCCATACAAAGGGACGATTCTGGGGGAGGTCAATCCCGCACATGCCATCAACTCCTCGGCCCGAAATACTTCGACTCGCACCTGGAAGGGCCCAGAAGTGGGTGGGAGTCAAGTTGAAGGTCCAGGGTTGGTTCCCTGGGTTCCTATCTGGACCCTTGGAGTTCCCTACATGGAGACCATGGATGGGCCCAGTGATGATTCTGATGCCAGGCAGGGCCCTGAAGGGTCTGCTGGACACTTAGAAACTAAAGTGTGAACCCTGGGGCGGTTAGGGTCAGTGCTTAGTACTTGACTAAAGTTCTATGGTGCTGATGTTTATGGAAACAGTCACACAAAAATGACAGTCCTTATCCAGGCCCCTGGCATGCTGCTCATCCTCAGATCTGCTGAACACAGAACTTTCCTTCCCCCAGCTCAAATGTCTGGACAGTTTCTAGGTTATGGGACCTTTTGTTTATCAACATCCACATCTTAAGATGCTTCTGTAGCCAGAGCTGGGACAGTCAAGATTCTGGCTGGCAGTGCCTCTGGAGCCTCAGCATCCTTCTCAGCACTTATTATTTGCCTACATGGGCTACATGCCTACATGGGCTAAAATGTCCATGTAGATGTGACAGTGCTTGTTTATTCTGTTTGCAGCTGTTGCCTCAGATCTGGGCATAGGAGAGGATTCTCCTACAGGGAGGGGCTTGGCCCAGGCCCCGCCTGCAATGGACTGCAGGCTAGGGACCACCCACTCCTCTGCAGGGACCAGCGTGACATGGAGGGAAGAAATAGGCCTTGGATACAAGCATCCTGGGCTGAGACCCTGCCCGGCAGTTCCCAAAGGTGGATCACTTCCTCTCTGCTATGTGTGAATGGTGGGGGCAGTGGCCTCTGCTCCTGTGTAGGGTAGGGGTTTGGAGGGGTGATAACCAGCACTTAGGCCTCAGTGGGTGCTCAGGTATGGCAGCTCCTGCCTCCACCCTCCAGCTCAAATGAGAGCCGCTTAATAAATGCTTATACTTCCTATAATAGAGACTTGTTTTTCCTTCCAGCTGCAGTTGGCTTGCCTGTTATCCCCGAGAAGTGCCACCAGGGGGCGGGAGTGGCAACAACACTAGCCAGGAGGCACTCGGTCAGGGTCTGGCAGTCTTCGGAGACCTGCTGACTTGTGCGGCTTTTGGACTTTTGCCTATCAGTGGAAAATGTCTCTCTTCTGATTACTTGCAGAATATCTGGTTGATAATCTTGCACGAACTTTGACTCTCTGTCAGTGTTTCCAGCTCTGAACCTGAATTGGAACTAATTTGTCGACAGGACTTGTATTAGCAAATGTCTTTCACCCCATTGCTCCCAAACTGTGAGGTGAAGCGCGCACCACAGAGAACTCACAAGGGGAACAGGGATGGTGACATCTGGGAACACCACCTAGACTATTAGCCTGAGGTAGTTCGGTTTCAATGGCTGCACTGCATTCTTTTGAGGATGTATCTTTATGAAGGTAGGTTTTTGGAGGCTGCTGTGACAAAAAGGTTCTTTAGGCGGATAGCGTGGAGCAGGATGTGAAGGGGATGGTGTCCAATGATTTCAAAGGTGGAGAAGTTGTGTGTGCCCAACAGGATATGCATTCCGTTAGTAATTATGGTTGTTTAAGAAGGAAATGTATCTTTCCATTTATGTGTGTTGTTATGCAAATGGTTACTAGATTGTTAGGATAAAGACTTATTACTTGACCCAATTATTTAACCGATGAAACTTGCTTTAGTCTGGGGCACCTTGAAAAAATGACATGAAGGGCTGTGAGCCAAGGAAGTCTGGAAGCTTAGGCTTTAATTCTGAAGAAATCCGTAGTCTTTCAGAGTACCCTTCCCAACCACTCTGATCAAAGCGAGTTGGAAGGGACACTTCAAAACACAAGGTGTGTTAGAAGTCTGGGCCAGCTCCAGGGAGAACAGGCTGAAAGGATGCTCTCAAGGGAGAAAGGTTGCCCTCCTAATCCAGGCCAGTTGCCCATCTGGCCACCTTTTCTCTCTGGACTTCAGTGTCCTCATCCTATACAGTGAGGGCTGGACTCTGATGAGGATGTTTATGAGAACTAATATTTAATGCCCACTTAACAGATTCCAGGGACTGTGCTCAGAACTTTATTCATCGTTTGCATCTTACAATAGCCTCAGAGGTGATATCATCTCATTTTATAGACATCAGACCAGTGACCTGCTCAAGGTCACGGGATATGAAGGGGCAGAGCTGGGATCTTAGGTGGGGTTAAGCCTCACTCCAGAGCTGCCAGCTCCCTACCTTGCTGAAGGCCGTTCCGGGGGTATTAGCTTTTACATCCTGGACATTTTTTTACTGAAGTTCAAGAGCATGCATGCCCAGGTGGAAGCCTGGTCAGCAATCACCTAGCCGCCACATCCACAGGCCATCTCCCTCTGCTTAACTGCCCACACGCTTTATACCAAGGGTCTCTCTTTCCTTCTTGGAACACTCCTTCTTGTTTTCTTTAGTATTCATATTCATTTCATCAGTAAATATAAGGGAATAAAAGCAATTCTGTAAGTTCTTTTAAAGATCTCAGGAACAATAATATGTGAGAGGCATACAGTTTTGTCCTTTATTTCCTCATCATCATGGAGACAGTCTCCTCTTGGTCCTCGTCCTGATTTCCTCAACACTTGTCCTGGCTGACTTTACCCACGTGCCTGGCTGATGGCTGCTTCTACCACCTTTCCACCATGCAAGTGTCCACCCCCACTACAGTCCGAGCTCCTTCAGGTCAGGCGTGTGGACCCCACCTCTGTCCCCAGCCCGGGCCTAGCATCTGGCACAGAGCAGGGGCTTGGCAACAACAGCTGGCTGGACTTGGCCAAGCCACTCTAACCCAGATCAGGGCAGAGCAACAGGAGGCTCCTAGAACTCCACATTCCGGCCAGACGTGCTCAAATGAACTGATCTTAGCCCTCTTTGGGCCACAGAGCCCTGTGAAAATCTGGTGAATAAAAAACGTGTGTGGATCCACCCGTGCCACACGTGGAATACAATTCCAGGAGTTCATGAATCTTATGAATGAACTGACTAGGATTAGAACTTCTACATTGACTTAAAAAGCATTAGATAGGTGTATATTACCAGTGAGGAAATCTGTCCATGATCCACTGTTGCATGAAAAAACATGGTACAGAACAAATGAGCGCGACCTCATTTTAATAAGTCATAACTACATGTTTATATATGCATATCAATGGGTGGTTACCTCAGAAGAGGATTGGGGGACAGACTTTTGGTTTTCGGGGTCTCATTATTTTATAATGAATCTCTATTAATTTGAAAGTAAAAGTAAGATCAAACGAAATCTTTAAAAAACCCCCAAAACTGGACATTAAAGCCTGGGTGTGCAACCAGTTAGCATCTGACCTGGGCCCAGCGGGGTGCTGATATCACCATGTGATGCTCCACATCCTGGATCCTCCCTGGGGAGCATCAGAGGGTGTGCAGACTTACTCTGAGCCTGTGTGCACTCTGACCTCTGATCCTTGGCCCTCACCCTCCACCCCTACCCTCCTGGCAGAGATCTGTTTCTCAGATCTTCCAGCTGAAAATGCTAAAGGAAACCTTACTCCCCTTCCCTGGAGAGAAAGGAGGCGTGGTCTGCCTGACCAAAGGCAGCTGTGGGCCACCCAAAGCCAACCCTACGGAGGTCCTGGATTGTGGGGAGGCAGAGGTCCGAGGGGCCGGCTCTGGGGGGCTTGAGCAGCAGGTCTGGGCCTGGCAAGTCTGCACGTTGTGCTTGGAGCTTGTCTGGCTGCCCTGGGGAGGTGAGGAGTGGAGTCCCTGTCCTCTTCTACTATATTAGGGTTGTTTACCTTGTTGCCTGGGACTCTGAGAACCTCACAGCGCAACAGCTGAGAAGCCTGGTGACTAAGCTCCCCAGCACAGGCGTTCATCTCCAGGATACTTCACACTCTCTTGCCCTCCTCCCACACGCCTCTCAGGAGGGACAGCTGAGCCTTCTCTGGTGGCCTGGGGAGGGGACTGCAGCTGAGGAGGTCAGGCACGTGGCCCTGGCATCCCAGCGGGAGATGATGACCCATGCTGGCAAGAACTAAGCACGTGCTTTGGTCAGTGGTGGGGTGGGCAGGGGCGGAGCTGGCTTATTTGACACTGTGTCTGAAGTTTGGGGTAATACCTAAGGATAGTCCCCTCTCTCAACCCACTGCCCCGAGGCCCAGACTCTCCAGCTTTAACACCTGGTCATGCACCAGCCAAGGAAGCCAGCCCTGTTCACACTGCAGGCCCCTCACCCCTTAAAGTCACAGGCACCCCAGACAGTGGCGCCAGCAGCGTCCACTCTGCGTGGGGCCTGAGTAGGCTGGACCTGCCTGTTCTGGCTATTTGGTCCCCTTCCTTTGGAGAATCAGAGTGTCCTGAAAAAAAGCCATCTGGAAACAAGGTCCATCTTTGGATTAGCTTATTTCACGCTGCCCATGGGCCAAGGAAATGGCCTGTGGAAATGTTTCTTATTCTTAGCTGAATTTAAGGTCAAGGGCAAGGTGGCTTCCAATTAAGAAGGTGAGGGGAAGAGGTGGGGTAGGAGAAAGGATATCTGGAGGAGAGGAGGGATGATACCCTCCAAGGTTTGCTGGGCCTGGACAGTGTGATTTGACAGAAGGAGGCCTCGGGTCCAGGCCTGGCTGTGGGGCTGTGGGCAAGGTGCAGACTCTCTCTGGTCTCCAGTCCTAACATCACGGAGATGAGGGAACAGGAGATGTGACTCAGGCCTCTGCCTCTAATTAAAATCCTAGAAGCACGAGTCTTCCTTCCATGCCCCCTTCTTGAGGAGAGGGTCAAAGCCAAACTCTGTAGTTGGATAAACCTGCGTGCTTAGTCACTTCAGTTGTGTCCGACTCTCTGCGACCCCACTGTCTATGGGATTCTCCAGGCAAGAATACTGGAGTGGGCTGCCATCTCCTGCTCCCAGTGATAAAGTATGAAGTGAGTGAAGTGAAGTTGCTCAGTCATGTCTGACTCTTTGCGACCCCATGGACTGCAGCCTACCAGGCTCCTCCGTCCATGGGATTCTCCAGGCAAGAGTACAGGGGTGGGCTGCCATTTACCTGGGGCTCTAAGTCTCATTGCCTCATATTGTCCATCTCCCAGGACTGATTACATCCAGTCAACAGGAGGCAGAGTCAGATCTGGCTCCCAAAGGGCACCTGTCAGGGGGCTTCTCTTAGGGAGGCTCCTGTTAGGGGGAGACTGTGCTCTCGCCATTACCTTGCTATCCGCTGTGAAGTTTAAGAGTTTCAGCTCAGTATGAATTTTGTGACAATCCAATCATCTTCCCGGTTTTGACTTGGTCCAGGGGCCTGGCATCAGAAGGGGCCCAGGCTGCACACACAGCCTCACGCTCACTCTCACATACACACGCACCAAGTGCGGCTCCCAGGCGGGGACATGTGACCGGGACTGTCTCCCCTTCCAGCGCCAGCTGACCCAGGGCAGCCAGGAGAGCCAGGCTCCGTTAAAGAGAGTCAGACCCTGGTCACCCTGTGACTAACCCTGAAAGAAGGCAGAGGGAAGGCGATGGGCCTCTGGCCCCTGCCCTCCTCAGCCTCGGAGCCCAGCCTACCTTTTTGACGGCACACTGGAAGCCGGTCTGCTTGTCCTCCATCCTGTGGACCTCTCCAAAGGAGCCTCTGCCCAGGCAGGGCTGGCGTGTGGCCCAGTGGACCTCCTCTCGGTACTCATAATCCACCGGCTTGAGTTTCTGGGGTTGGCAGGAGAGAGAGGCCGGTTTCAGTGGCCGGGCAGTGGAGGGATGAAGGTTACAGTGAGGAAGGCTTGCCAGCTGGTGGCCTGTGCCAGGCTGCTGGGCTGAGCTGAGCCCTCGCAACAGAAGACACCAACTGGTCTCAGGCAGGGCTTGGGGTCAGTGGAGGGTGGGGTGGGGTGTGGGGGACAGGACTGTCAGAGAGGGGGTGATAGGAATCAGGCGAAGGCAAAGGAGAGCTTCACGGTCTGCCTGAGGCAATCTCATCCTTGCAATGAAAAAACCTCCTCCCCAGATTTGTGGTTGTGGGACAGAAATGAAATTGTCAATGACCTTGACTGTGAAAAAACATGACTTCAGCTAAAAGGTAAAAGAAAGGAAAGGACAATGAAGAGGTGCAGAGGACAAGGGATAATGTCAGAGATGGATGGGATTAACATGCAGAAATCTAAGTTTGGGAAAATCATGTAATGTTACAAAGTTATCCAGTAAACTAGAGAGGGAGAAACAAAGCTATGACAAGCCTAGATGGCATATTAAAAAGCAGAGATATCACTTTGCCGACAAAGGCCTATGTAGTCAAAGCTATGGTTTTTCCAGTGGTCAGGTACGGATGTGAGAGCTGGACCATAAAGAAGGCAGAGAGCCGAAGAATTGATACTTTCAAACTGTGGTGCTGGAGAAGACTTGTGAGCCTTTTGGACAAGCAAGGAGATCAAACCAGTCAATACCAGGAAATCAACCCTGAATATTCATTGGAAGGACTGATGCTGAAGCTCCAATATTTTGGCCACCTGATGCCAAGAACTGACTCATTAGAAAAGACCCTGATCCTGGGAAAGATTGAGGACAGGAGGAGAAAGGGACGACAGAGCATCAGATGGTTGGAGGGCATCACTGACTCAATGAAGATGAGTTTGAGCAAGCTCTGGGAGATGGTGAAGGACAGGGAAGCCTGGTGTGCTGCAGTCATGGGGCCACAAAGAGTCAGACACGACTTAGCGACTGAACAACAAGAGGAGGAAGGTGAAGGAAAGGGGGAAGCGAAGACGGGCGGCCCTGGAGGCGGAGGTGGAGGGAGTGGTGATGGCATGTGTCCGTGTGTTTGGGGACTACTTGCCTCGATGAGTAGGACCCCCTCACTGTCCTCAGTTTCAGGGCTGGGCACCTGGGGCCTGGAGGCCCCCATTGACCAGGTCTTGGCCAGGCTGGCCAGGCTGTGGGGCTGGCCGGAGCTCACGCTGCCTTGCAGGGCGTGTACCAGGTACTCCTCCACGGATGGCTTGTCCCTTGAGCCACGAGACGGGCAGCTGGGCTTCAGGTGAGGGCTGGGCAGGGGCTTCTGGCTGTCTATGCAGGCCAGTCTGCCCAGGTGAGGGCCAGGCAGGGGCTGCTGGTCATCTACACAGTTTGCCAGTTTGCCAAGGAAGAAGGACTCTAGTGGGTGAGGCTTCCAGGGCTGGAGAGGGTAGAATGGGAAGGGGTGAGGCAGCCTGCTGTAGGGGAAGGGCTGGGGCAGGGGACCGGCGTCCTGCGGGTGGTGGACTTTCCACACGTGGTTCAGACACTGCAGGGGGCTGATCAGTTTGTGGAGTTCTGGTCGAGGCAACGCTGGCCGCACGCCCTCCCTGAGCTTCTTAAACCAGAGCTGACCAAGGTCTGGCTCCTTCAGAGGCTTGGTGAACTGTGGCGCATTTCTAACATACGGGGGACCCAGTGGAGACTCATCTTCCTGCAAGGGAAACACAGCGTTAGGACACAGAACTGCGGCCAGGGTGCAGGCCTTCTGCAGGCCCTGAGCCGGGCACAGGGTTTGGGGTGGGGGAGGCCTCACCTGCACCGGGACCGTGCAGCTCTCCTGCTCGGGGGTCCTGGGGAGGGGTTTGGCCAAGGTCGCCCCTGCCTGAGCCGGGGACTTGGAGCTCTTCTTCTTGCGTTTCTTCCGGGCTTTGCTGCGACGCTTCCCCTTCCAGCACACGCGGGCCATTTTGCCCTCAGTCGAGTGGGCCACATTGTTGGGGATCTGATCAAGACTCTCCGACTGGCTGTCAGACAGACACAGACACGCCGTCTGGGTGTGGGGAGGTGCAGGTAACTGTGATGGACTCACAGAGACCCGAGGTCACATCCCAGCTTAGTCAGGACTTGAGGGAACACGGGACAGTTCCTGAGCCCCACGGATGGTCTGGCAGCGTGGGGATGGGGCTTAAATGAAACAGCTCATTTAAAAAGGCGACCTGGGGGGCTTCCCTGGTGGCTGAGTGGTGTAGAGTCCACCTGCTGGTGTGGGAGACGTGGGTTTGATCCCTGGTCCGGGAGGATCAAGGGAGCTAGGACAGTGCTATGGTGCAACTATAGAGCAACTACAGCCTGCCCTCTGGAGGCCGGGGACCGCAGCTACTGAGCCCACACGCCACGACTACTGAAGCCCTAGCGCCCGTGCTCCACAACAGGAGAAGCTGCTGCAATGAGAAGCCTGCGCATTGCAACTAGAGAGTAGCCCCCTGCTTGCTGCAGCTAGAGAAAAGGCCGTGTAGCATTGAAGACTCAGCACAGCCAAAAATAAATATACAATTAAAAAAAAAAGGCTACCTCAGTGCCTGGTCCCAAGGTAAGCCTCTGATAAACAGTGGTTATTACTAAGGTGAGAGGCTGCACGTTGCTCTTTTGATGTGGATGGAGAGAGACTAGGGGCACTGCCCATAGAGAGGCCCAGAAGGGGGCATGTGGTCCGTGCAGCTCTCCTGCTCGGGGGTCCTGGGGAGGGGTTTGGCCAAGGTCGCCCCTGCCTGAGCCGGGGACTTGGAGCTCTTCTTCTTGCGTTTCTTCCGGGCTTTGCTGCGACGCTTCCCCTTCCAGCACACGCGGGCCATTTTGCCCTCAGTCGAGTGGGCCACATTGTTGGGGATCTGATCAAGACTCTCCGACTGGCTGTCAGACAGACACAGACACGCCGTCTGGGTGTGGGGAGGTGCAGGTAACTGTGATGGACTCACAGAGACCCGAGGTCACATCCCAGCTTAGTCAGGACTTGAGGGAACACGGGACAGTTCCTGAGCCCCACGGATGGTCTGGCAGCGTGGGGATGGGGCTTAAATGAAACAGCTCATTTAAAAAGGCGACCTGGGGGGCTTCCCTGGTGGCTGAGTGGTGTAGAGTCCACCTGCTGGTGTGGGAGACGTGGGTTTGATCCCTGGTCCGGGAGGATCAAGGGAGCTAGGACAGTGCTATGGTGCAACTATAGAGCAACTACAGCCTGCCCTCTGGAGGCCGGGGACCGCAGCTACTGAGCCCACACGCCACGACTACTGAAGCCCTAGCGCCCGTGCTCCACAACAGGAGAAGCTGCTGCAATGAGAAGCCTGCGCATTGCAACTAGAGAGTAGCCCCCTGCTTGCTGCAGCTAGAGAAAAGGCCGTGTAGCATTGAAGACTCAGCACAGCCAAAAATAAATATACAATTAAAAAAAAAAGGCTACCTCAGTGCCTGGTCCCAAGGTAAGCCTCTGATAAACAGTGGTTATTACTAAGGTGAGAGGCTGCACGTTGCTCTTTTGATGTGGATGGAGAGAGACTAGGGGCACTGCCCATAGAGAGGGCCCAGAAGGGGGCATGTGGCTCAGAAGGCCACACCCCACGGCAGGCATTCTCAGCTCCGTGTTGGTTTCTGTGGCCTCTGGAGCAAGGACAGTTGATGTTGGTCACCTCCACTCCCACCAGCCCTGGGCCACCGGTCTCCCTCAGGAATGTGAGGAGTGGCATAAACAGACACCTTGCCCATTCGCCCCTCTGGATATCAAGGTCCTGGTGGTCCTTCTGAAAGGGCTGTTGCCAAACAGCTGTGGAGCCAACCACGGCCTCAGCTGCTCTCCCATGGCCTCCCATGAAGGACGCCGACTCGCCCCACTTCTGGGGGTTGCTAGGGGCCTGGGGGTTTCTCAGGCAGCAGAAAGAAGTGAGTCCATCAGAAACCTCCAACTCTGGGTCAAAAGGCATTGGGCTGGCATAAGGAATCTGACCAAACAGGGAGCATTTCTTGGTTCAAGGCCAGGTGCCCTCCTAAAACCTTTTCATCACTAGTGGTTCCCAAACTCCAGTGATAAAGGAAGTCCGCCTGGGGAGAGAGGAGGACCTATGTCCAGGTTTGACCTCCAGTTGCCAAGAACCAGACTTTGGGGCTGGGGAACCTGGAAACAGATGGAGGCCTCACTCAGCCTCCTTTCCACAGGGCCAGTGAGCTGCGAGTCTGCCCCTGCCTGTTTCCAAGCCCTCATCCCTCCCTGGGTGTGTCTCACAGAGGGAAGGACATGGGAGGTTCTCCCTGAGTGGCTTCTCTGGGCCTGCGCTCATGGTCACGCACCAGTGGCAAGGGGCCTCCTGTTCCCAGCACCTCCCTACTGATGGGAACCAGGGGGAGCATCAAGGGCTCCGCGGAGAATACAAATAAAATGTCAAGCTGATATGACCCAGAGGCAGTCATCCACACTCTGGGAGCAGCTTTTGAAAAGCTTATTTGGCTGGGAGAGCAGCTCAGCCAGGAAGCCTGGGTGGGTTCCAAGAGCCGAACCACAGGTGCTGAAGGCGGGAGCCAGGGGTCATTCCGGAGCGGCTGGGGCAGCAGCTGGGGTGGGGACGTCGCTGCTGTGTCAGCTCGGGGCGCCCCACTCAGGCTGACCGCCTTACCTGTACTGTTTCGAGCCAGCAATGAAG
The DNA here is from genome assembly GCA_006408675.1 of Madoqua kirkii. NCBI lineage: Eukaryota > Metazoa > Chordata > Mammalia > Artiodactyla > Bovidae > Madoqua > Madoqua kirkii. The sequence continues at coordinate 14,271 of SJYC01125620.1, forward strand.
ATTCGTTCTGAAAAGGTGGGGCTGAACTCTTGGCTGTTCTCACCTTTTAATGAAAGGAAAAGGGATTGGACGAGCAGAAAGCAGAAAGAAGAGGATTTGGCACTTAGGAGAGCGCCACTTTGCAGGTGCCTTTCTGGCCACTCCTCTCTCCCGCGGCTCACCACCTCTCACGGTGACCTCACCCTGCCCTCCCAGCCTGGGGGTCAAGGGCGCTGGGCGTGCCTACAACATGGGATCATTTAAGGGCACCCACCCCATTTCACACACTGTGAGGTGTAAGTGAGACGGTCCATATAAAACACTCAACACGGTGTCTGGCACACATGGCTCAGTATATACCATTACGTACGTATGTGGGTTGAACTACCACAATCATGCCACTCACTTCGCTTTAATTTTTATTCTCTCATCTCTAGTCAAAGACCAGCCAGAAGGAAGCAGAAGATGTGGGGAAGGATGGATATACGTGGGAAAATACCGTCACCAGCGGTTGGTCTCACCAGGCTCCACCCCAGAGACTTCCTGGAGTGGAGGGAAGGTGTGGGGAGGGAGGGGATTCCTGGCCCTACCCGCCCCCAGGAGTTTCTCAGGCTCTGGCGGCAGCCATCATTCTGAGCCATCTTGCGGTCTTGTGAGCGGAAGCAGGAGGACCAGACCGGACCTCAGCCCGCTCTGCAGGCCTGAGGGCAGGTGTCATCCTTTGGGGTGGAGGGTGCCTTGAGCTGGAGGTGGTGAAGAGCGTAACGCCCCCGAGCAGCTTTCCGGGAGACCTGGCCTTTCCTGTCTGGGCCCCTCCAGAGATGCTCAGGCTGCCCCAGGTCCCAGCAGAAGGCAGAGGGCCTGCCTGATGACCCTGCAGACTCCCCGGCACCCTGGAGCCCACGCACCCCTGCCTCCCAGCTACCTTCCCCTGCTTTGGTCACCATGGCCATGCCTCGCCGGCCACCCCTCCCTTCCTGCGTGCCCCCCTCCCCGGCACTGTCCTAGCTCCCATGTCACACTGATTCCTGGCTTAACCCCCAGTCCTATCTTGTGAGTGTCTCCTATGCTGGTCACCCTGACCTCCCTCTTCCACAAGGGGACCCTGAGCCCAGCCCTACCTGTGGCCAACCACCCTTGTCCAAATGCTGTGCCCACCCTCTCTCTCCGCCCCACCCCCCACCCTGCCCTGAAGCCCGGGGCTCTTACATTCAGCCTGGGCGATGATGGAGATGGCAGCCGGCCCAGCCTCGGAGCCATCCTTGGCTGTGCCTTTGGTGATCACGTCGTTCAGGATCTCCCACTTCCCGCAGAACACGGGGCTCTTCTCCACGGCCTCCAGCTTGTGGACGGAGCTCTGCTTCTTCCCCATCACCTGTGTCTTCTCCTTGGCTTTGGCGAACTCCTTCTGCTGCCCGACCGTGGAGCCGGGGGCGCCGGGGCAGGCCATTTCCATCACTGCCATCTCCCAGGCTCAAGCTCACCCTGTGAGAGAGACAACATGCAAAGCAGGTCACCCCCAGACCCCAGAGCAGGCTGCAGTGGGAGGAGAAAAGCAGGAGGCAGAGAGGCTTTGCCCTCTCAGGCCACATGTATTTACCCTCCAAAGGATTCAAATGGCAACCTCGCCACGGTCTCATGTGGGGTGAGCCCCCAGCCCTACCAGCTCTTCCCCTCCACTCCACAAGGACTCTAGTCCACCTCCTCTGGGACAGCTCTGGATCAATGCCTGCGATGGTTCTTTCTTGCCTTTGTAAATAATGGCTGAGTCGTCTTCTGCTGTTTGTTTTGTGGTGAACTTTGCTTCCGCAGAACAGGGTGGTGGATCCCATACTCCAAAGCCATTAGTCACTTCACCGATTCTGCACAAGCCTTGCCTTCTTACATACATGCCTGTGCCACCCACTGAGGGCTTATTGAGGGCTTTTCTCCAAGTGGAGAGAATTGAGGTTTTGTTTTGTTCCCAAGTCATAGGTAGAGGTATGCAAGTACATATGTGAGTGTGTATGCATGTGGTACATATACATATAGACATGCATGCACACGTGTGCATATATAGATGTGTGTCTATTTATATATACACACATTATATAGAGACACATGAAATCCTGTAAAACCTAAAAACCATTCCCACTCCACACCTCTGCAGCCCCTGTCCATCTCCAAAAGGCCTTGATCCAGGGCCTAGAGTAGGGGCTACCTCTCTTAGCCTCTTTATAAGAGAAACAAGATCTTACAGACCCCTAGTGCTCCAAACCTAACAGTATTAGAGGTATGCCTACAAGATGTGTATAAGAGACAGGTCCAAATGCTGTGCCCACCCTCTCTCTCCGCCCCACCCCCCACCCTGCCCTGAAGCCCGGGGCTCTTACATTCAGCCTGGGCGATGATGGAGATGGCAGCCGGCCCAGCCTCGGAGCCATCCTTGGCTGTGCCTTTGGTGATCACGTCGTTCAGGATCTCCCACTTCCCGCAGAACACGGGGCTCTTCTCCACGGCCTCCAGCTTGTGGACGGAGCTCTGCTTCTTCCCCATCACCTGTGTCTTCTCCTTGGCTTTGGCGAACTCCTTCTGCTGCCCGACCGTGGAGCCGGGGGCGCCGGGGCAGGCCATTTCCATCACTGCCATCTCCCAGGCTCAAGCTCACCCTGTGAGAGAGACAACATGCAAAGCAGGTCACCCCCAGACCCCAGAGCAGGCTGCAGTGGGAGGAGAAAAGCAGGAGGCAGAGAGGCTTTGCCCTCTCAGGCCACATGTATTTACCCTCCAAAGGATTCAAATGGCAACCTCGCCACGGTCTCATGTGGGGTGAGCCCCCAGCCCTACCAGCTCTTCCCCTCCACTCCACAAGGACTCTAGTCCACCTCCTCTGGGACAGCTCTGGATCAATGCCTGCGATGGTTCTTTCTTGCCTTTGCAAATAATGGCTGAGTCGTCTTCTGCTGTTTGTTTTGTGGTGAACTTTGCTTCCGCAGAACAGGGTGGTGGATCCCATACTCCAAAGCCATTAGTCACTTCACCGATTCTGCACAAGCCTTGCCTTCTTACATACATGCCTGTGCCACCCATTGAGGGCTTATTGAGGGCTTTTCTCCAAGTGGAGAGAATTGAGGTTTTGTTTTGTTCCCAAGTCATAGGTAGAGGTATGCAAGTACATATGTGAGTGTGTATGCATGTGGTACATATACATATAGACATGCATGCACACGTGTGCATATATAGATGTGTGTCTATTTATATATACACACATTATATAGAGACACATGAAATCCTGTAAAACCTAAAAACCATGCAAGCCGCAACACCAGAACTTGGCTCCTTCCCTGAGCTGCATCTGTTTGTGGCTTTCCAGAAGGGACTGACATGCTTCCTTCTGTAATGTCCAAACTCACTTGCTGAAAACCTCTTTCGGGTATCGTTTTTCTTTCAGGCAACATTAGTAATGGAATTTCTATTACAGCCCACGCACCCCACCACCAACTGAAACCTCTAGAAATATGAGGACAAAGCACAAGAATTCATCTCTCTCCGGGCTCTGTCTCTCCCAGCTCTGCGTTCCCACAGAGCCAGATGGGAGAGAGAATGTACTGTTGTGACAATCTGTGCAAAGAGCACACGGGCTGAAGGGGTCATAAAAGAGAACAGCGCTGCCCTGAGATTGTTTGCAGTTGGGAAGTTTTTTAAAGACTGGGGCTCTGAACTCCCAAGGGCAGTGCCCTACTGGGCCATGACTTGTTCGCGACAAAGCATAAGAAGGCATTGATCACGGACACTTTCATAAATGCTCTTTGATGGCGGCTTGGTCCTCAGGCTGCTGCTAACAGATGAGGTCTTCTCTGCAGTAGCTCCATTCATCCTGAATCACACCTCCGTCTGCTCTTGAGGGATGAAGACAGACCGCGGGAAGCTAGGCCTCTATACCTCTGCTCTTTTGCCTGATCAGGCTGGAAGCTTCCAAGAGACCGTGGGACACTGAGAAACTCTAGGCTGAAACCTCCTGCCTATAGCATCTGCCTCACCACAGCAGACACGAAAGGCTGAGGCAGCTTGACTGGGGTGTGGGGGTGGGGGAAGGTTTGTCGGTTGCTATGAATTTGATGCCCACATCTCTGCCTTCAAGGGCTTGCTAGCTTTGAACTCAGAGTGGTTCCAGCTTTCAGCCTGGATGCCGGTATGGTCTGCAGGCTGGATGCTCAGGCGGCTGAATGGGTGGCCTCACTCTTTCTTGATGACCTTAAGTCTAAGGGGTGCTCTGCCTTAATTAGGTGAAAGCCCTCCAAGGCTGGCTGTTCTACTTGTAAGGGTACTACCCTTACATCCCACTCCACACCTCTGCAGCCCCTGTCCATCTCCAAAAGGCCTTGATCCAGGGCCTAGAGTAGGGGCTACCTCTCTTAGCCTCTTTATAAGAGAAACAAGATCTTACAGACCCCTAGTGCTCCAAACCTAACAGTATTAGAGGTATGCCTACAGGGACACCGCTTCAATCTCCTCATTTTTATGGAGGCCTAATTAGGCGGAGACTTGCCAGAGATCACCAGTCAGCACGGGGCTGTGTGGAGCCGGGCCTACTGTGCTGTGCTGTCCACTCCCCAGTCCCTGGGCTGCAGGCAAGGGGGGATGTCATGGGCCTCCCTGGGCAGAAGGCTCCTGAGGGCAGAGGTGGTGTCCCTGGTGTGCAGCAGAGCAGGGCACAGGGGGTGTTGGCCGCAGGAGGGATCAGGATGATGCCAGGAATCTTAGGATGAAGAGAGAGTTTCACTGGACGGCGAGAGGAATGGCCAGTGGTCAGTCTTGTTCTGAGGCACCCTGCTGTTTAGAGCCGAGCTGCACTCGGGCTCACGTGGCCTTTCCTGCCTGACATGGCTCACCCGGAGCTGGTGCTCCTCCAGACAGGCTGCGGGGCGCCCCTCCCCCACAAGCTGTCCTTTCACCTTGGTGGCTGGGTGGCAGCTGGCCAGGGGCCCTGGTCCTTCCTCTGTGAGCACTCCAGGCACCCCATCCCAGAGAAACCGAGGCCAAGGCAGCCGAGGCCGGTGCTGCCTCCTCTGCAGTGCCCTGATGACTCACCCGGCAGCCTGACAGGCAGACGGAGGAACAAGGGAGCCTGAGAAGCTAGCCCAGCAGCTGGCTGCTGAACCTGTGAAGGGCACGGGGAAAACAGGCTGAGCCTCGCCTCCCGGGGGCGCGAAATCACGGCCGGGAGTTGTACAGCTTCTCCTGTGTCTGCCTTTCCGGTGCCACATGACCATGACTCAGACTCTCATCGACTGTCTCCAAGTTCAAGAGGCTATTCTCAGGACACTGGCCGGACAGCAGCTCTCGACATACACACACATTCGCTTCCTTTCTCCCTCCCCACTTCCACGCAGGTTCTGATCGACAAAAAGCGGGGTTCTGCACTAAGTCTGAGACTGCTGGTTGGGTGGGCCTGCCCAGCTCTGGGCTTTGGGCCCTGGCTTGCTGCCCCAGCCCGGAGCCCTGCAGCTCTGCCCCTTCTCTCGCTCCTGCAGCTCACGGGAAGTGAGGACTAAGTGGGAGCCTGCTGTGTTTCTGCCTTTGAAGGCAAGTCAAAATCCTGATCCATTACTCAGCTGGACGCTCTCCACAGCTCCACTCAGGCCTTAGATGCACTCTTCCCTCTGCTTCGTGTGTCAGAGCTGAGGATGTGAGCAGCGGCAACAGCCACACCCGCTCGGCTCACTCACAAGTCCATGAACACACAAGGGGAATGGGAAGGGGCAGAATTAAGTCAGCATTCGTGTAGGGCCTGATCCACGTACACTGCCTGTCCTCTCTTCTGTGGGGCTTCCACGACCCCCCGGAGGGGCCTGGGGGTAGGAAGGATGGGGAGAGCACCGGGTCAACCCCTGGGCACATGTGTGTGACACACCTGCAGTGGACAAGGCTCCAGCTCAGTTCCCTCTCCAGCTTAGTAAAGATCTGTCCAAGCTGAGGAGTTCTCAGTGTGGGTTCAAGGATGGCTTCAGGGAGGTCTGGGAACCCTAGGAACTTTATTGGTGTTTCTCCAGGGAAGAGGTCCATAGGTTTCATCACATTTCCCTTCCTCAGAAGGTTGTTCTAGTCTCCCCAGAAGACCAAGGCCAGGGCTAAATGCCTGATTCTGGCTCAGTTCTTCTATGCCAAGGAAGAGCTCACCAAGGCAGCGGGATCCTACCTAAGTCACAATAACTAGGTGGGCTCTCACACATACTTGCCCTAGGTCTACTGAGTCAGTCACTGGGCATTAGGCCCAGAATCTGTGCTTCTGACTCTAACGCCCAGTGGCCAGGGACCGCCACCCGACCCCTGCTCTGTACTGTCAGGCTGCACTGCAATATGGCAGCCACTGGCCACAGGGCTATTTACATTTATTTTATTTTTCTATGTCTCTTTTACTTTGTATTGGAGGCTTTCCTCATGGCTCAGATGGTAAAGAATCTGCCTGCAATGTAGGAGACCTGGGTTTGATCCCTGGATGGGAAAGATCCCCTGGAGAAGGGAATGGCAACCCACTCCAGTATTCTTGCCTGGAGAATCCCATGGACAGAGGAGCATGGAGGGCTCTTTGTATTGGCGTAGAGCTGACTAACAATGTTGTGATAGTTTCACATGGACAGCAAAGGGACTCAACCATACATAACATGTATCCATTCTCCCCCAAACTCCCTTCCTGTTCAGGCTGTTACATAGCATTGAGCAGAGTTCCCTGTGCTGTACAGTAGGTGACATTCAAATCAATTCATTTAAAATAAAATTTAAAAATCAGTTCTTCAGGTATCCTAGCGACCATATAGGAGAGTTCACGCAGAATACCTCTATCACTGCAGAAAGTGCTATTAGACAGCTCCTGCCTGAGACCATTACAGCAACGCTTTCTCTGACAGCATACTTTCTCTTCCTAGGATTCCGGGATGGGGATGGGGTTTAGATGAAATGATTGCTTGATTAAACTGGGAGGCACAGAGTAATGTTTAAAATTTTGATCTTCACTGGTGATGACCTTTCTAAAATGTATCATATTTCAGTTCCCTGTTTTAGTAAGGATGGTAAAAACAGCAGATTGGGGACCAGAAGATACGAGTTCTAGCTGTGGAGGCTTTTTGTTAAAAAGCAACAGGATCGCTTTTTTATTAAAAGAAAACGCTTTTTATTAAAAGAAATCATACCTCAACCTTCACAATATAAAAGACCTAGAAACATGCAACTGACACGTAACTCAAATTAAGACAGCTGCTCTGCTGAAGGTGGGCAAGGGCCCCACACACTCAGCTTGCCTCCATCCACCAAGGACCTCTCCAACATCCTAGGTCTTCAAGGAAAACAGTTTGAAAACCACTGACCTAGGAAATCATTTGAGGTTCCTTCTAGTTCCCCAAATGCCACTGACTTGTCAGGATTTTTGAAGGCTAGATGACTTCGATTCAGAATGATAGTTAATATTTCCTAAGCTCTGTCACTATTAGTGTCAATTTCAGAATGAAAACGGAGGTTTAGAGAAGTTCAGTAGCCTGCCGAAACAGTCACACGGTGACAGACTGCAGAGGCGCAGCTGGACTCGTGCTGATGCCTCTCCAGTTAGCTTGCTTGGCCAAGAGACGATGCTGAATCAGTTCATTCCCTTGCCCGTGACCAAGCTCCTGAGCACCATCACTGAGACAATGGGACTTTTCTGTTTCAGCACCATACAGCCAGCCCATCAAGCCTCACCTAAGGCATTCAACATTTTAAGCCTTGGTTTGCTGTATATCAAACAGAAATATAGGGCCATCTACAACATGTCCACTGAGGGGCCAGAGCAGACTAGGGCAAATCCCTCTCATGATATTTCATCTGGAAGCAGAAACTTGTCCTTCTCTGAATGCCCAGAGGAGACAAATAGCAGAAGTAGAATGACTCAACTTCCTTAATAAGATGTTAGTTGAAAACCAATCTCTTTCTGCTGCTTCCTCTTTTAAGCCTTCAGCTTGCCTGGCTACTAGGCCATACTGGGCCAGCCTCTGCCTATCAAAAACAAGGGGTGTGCAGGAAGGGGAACCAAGGGCAAGTGCTGGGCAGAGTGAGCTGGCCAGGCAAAACAGCTATCTGGCCAGGCAGACCCAGAGATCCGCATGCATCCCCCAGGCTCCCTTCCTTCCCTGCCGACCCTCTCCAAGCCCCTACCCTCAGTCTCCATTTCAGTTGCACTGATCCTTTCACTTGCCTGAGCAGCAATGGGTAAGCTTTGATTTTTTTCCTCTGCTCACTTTTTCCTTCTGTAAAGAGCGTCTTCTTCCTTTATTACTGCTATCTGTCCAGACCTCACCTGTCTTTTATAACCTGTCTCCTCAATGAAGCCTTTGCTAGCATGCTCCTGCATTCACACAACAGATAATCAATGAGAGCCTCCTAAGTGTCAAGGGCTGTAACAGTCACCACCATTCATGAAAGGTCTCTGTGCTGGGCATGTGTTAGGTGCTTTATCCATGTTATTGATGAACAAGCACCCTGCAGGGTTGATGATATTTTTGAGATGAAACTAAGGCTCTGAGAGGTAAGTTACCTGCAGAAACAAATGAGGCCCAATTTATACAACTAGAGCATCAACATGTTTTTAAAGCTAAAACTAGGACACTCCTGGCCCTTCCCTGGGAACCTAAGCACCCTCATTTCCTTTCCAGGATAAAAATTTGTTGGCAAAGGTACCTGGAACTCTAGGAATTGAGCAATATTACTACCCATGTCCATATTACTACCCCTATTTTACCCGCAGGGTCTGCTCACTGTTGGTAATAGTTTCTTAGCCTGTGTAGTCAGGAAGCACAAGAACTAAAAATGAGGGATCTCATCACTAAGGGCTGGGTCAGCAGTAAATTGGTCAAACTTCTGGTCGAGTTACACCAGTACATGTCCCTGGGAATGTTACCGTTTTTAACTAGTTAAGTTTTAACAGGTCATTTCATTTTCTTAAAATGATTAAAAAGAAACACAAACCCACACAATACATGCACAAAAAACCAAGAGTTCCAGGAAAGACAGTACCACCTTCACTGAAAGAACCACTGAAGGACGTGCTTTTGGAAGCAGAAAAGTAAACCAGAGAAGAATGGGATGCAAGAAACAATGGTAGGCACAGAAATTGATATGATGTTGGTCAATTTAATCAACAATTGAATGTTAACAAAAAAATCAGTTTAAACCACTTTAAAACATTAAGTTTTAGGGAATTCCCTTCAGCTATCTGGCCAGGCAGACCCAGAGATCCGCATGCATCCCCCAGGCTCCCTTCCTTCCCTGCCGACCCTCTCCAAGCCCCTACCCTCAGTCTCCATTTCAGTTGCACTGATCCTTTCACTTGCCTGAGCAGCAATGGGTAAGCTTTGATTTTTTTCCTCTGCTCACTTTGTTCCTTCTGTAAAGAGCGTCTTCTTCCTTTATTACTGCTATCTGTCCAGACCTCACCTGTCTTTTATAACCTGTCTCCTCAATGAAGCCTTTGCTAGCATGCTCCTGCATTCACACAACAGATAATCAATGAGAGCCTCCTAAGTGTCAAGGGCTGTAACAGTCACCACCATTCATGAAAGGTCTCTGTGCTGGGCATGTGTTAGGTGCTTTATCCATGTTATTGATGAACAAGCACCCTGCAGGGTTGATGATATTTTTGAGATGAAACTAAGGCTCTGAGAGGTAAGTTACCTGCAGAAACAAATGAGGCCCAATTTATACAACTAGAGCATCAACATGTTTTTAAAGCTAAAACTAGGACACTCCTGGCCCTTCCCTGGGAACCTAAGCACCCTCATTTCCTTTCCAGGATAAAAATTTGTTGGCAAAGGTACCTGGAACTCTAGGAATTGAGCAATATTACTACCCATGTCCATATTACTACCCCTATTTTACCCGCAGGGTCTGCTCACTGTTGGTAATAGTTTCTTAGCCTGTGTAGTCAGGAAGCACAAGAACTAAAAATGAGGGATCTCATCACTAAGGGCTGGGTCAGCAGTAAATTGGTCAAACTTCTGGTCGAGTTACACCAGTACATGTCCCTGGGAATGTTACCGTTTTTAACTAGTTAAGTTTTAACAGGTCATTTCATTTTCTTAAAATGATTAAAAAGAAACACAAACCCACACAATACATGCACAAAAAACCAAGAGTTCCAGGAAAGACAGTACCACCTTCACTGAAAGAACCACTGAAGGACGTGCTTTTGGAAGCAGAAAAGTAAACCAGAGAAGAATGGGATGCAAGAAACAATGGTAGGCACAGAAATTGATATGATGTTGGTCAATTTAATCAACAATTGAATGTTAACAAAAAAATCAGTTTAAACCACTTTAAAACATTAAGTTTTAGGGAATTCCCTGGTGGTCCAGAAGTTAGGACCCAGTGCTTTCACTGTCGTGGCCCAGGTTCAATCCCTGGTCAAAGAACCAAGGTCCTACAAGCTGCAAGGCAAAAAAAAAAAAAAATTTTTTTTTAAACACATAAACTTCTATTTACTTCAACACAAAACATTAAGTTTTAGATAATATAGATAAGAAAGAAGGGTGGGGTGGGTTGTCCAGTGGGTAGAGTGATATGAGCTTTGCTATTTTGTGAAATTTACATATGAAAATTTTACATTCCATTAGAAAAAAACTGTAAGTATGTATGTTAAAATTTAACAGTAACTATAAGAATAGTAATACAAGTCAGTTTCCAAAGCAAAAGTGTAAAGAAGGACAAATAGAAAACTTGATCACTCTAACAAAAGGCAAGGAAAGAAGGAAGGAAGAAGCAAAGAAAAAGGACAGTAAGTATAAAATGAGAACACAAGTTATGGTGGCAAAAATAAGCCAAAGTATCAATACATCATTAATCACAATCCACACAAATAGATGAAGACCACTTCACATTAAAAGTCAGACAATCAGGATTTTAAAAGATCCAGCTAGATGCTAACTAAAAGAGACAAAACAAAATTATACAGAAAAATTGCGAACAAAGGATGAAAAGAGATATGCCAGGCCAATACTCACTAAAACATGTATTATTAATAGCAGACAAAATACTTAAAACAGAAAGCTATAACAATCACTTATATGCCCACAAGAAAGCACCTCTAAATCCAGAGGCAGGTTGAAGCTTTCTGGATGAGGAAGGTCTTGCCTTTAGAGTGTCCTGTCACACTGCAGAGAATTGCAGGATCTTCTAACACAGCGTTCTTTGAACATGTACTGGTCTGCTGGGTGTAGAGCCAGTGCTGAGTGCGGGGTGTATGCTGAGGAAGAAGACACAGCCCCTTGAGGAGCTTGCAGTCTCCTGGGGAAAGAGACAAGTAGCTCCTTACAATACAGCGATATGATGACGGGGACAGACACACCGAGATGCAGTGGGAACACATGGACAGACAGCTAGCCCCGCCTGTTGGAGATCAGGAAAGGCTTCCTAAAGCAGGGGACACCCAGAGTGGGTCTCAAGGGTTGAGCAAGAAGTTCTCAAGAAAAAGGAGTGGGTGTTCAAGCAGGAGATGGGGGTTTGATCCGTGGGTCAGGAAGATCCCGTGGAGAAGGAAATGGCAACCCACTCCAGTATTCTTGCCTTGGAAATCCCACAGACAGAGCTGTCTGGTGGGCTACAGTCCATGGGGTCACAAAGAGATAGACATGACTGAGCGACTAAACATTCCAAATTGAGGGGGCGGCAAAAGTTAAGGAAGAAAATGAGTCTCTGTAGGAATTAACAGCTTGAGGTTGCTGGTGAGCAAAACTTGTTGGGAACGGCAGGAGATGAGGCTGCAGATGGAGTTCAGGTACCAGACCATGGGACTGTGCTTGATCCTGATCCACCCCCAGGGGTGAAACTCTCAGCAGAGCGAGAGGAGTCTCATTCAGGGGCAGGGTTCCAGGTGGAGGAGCTTAAAGGGTAGGGGCAGATGGTGGAGACTGGGCGTTAACTGAAAACCCTGCCACTGGGACAGAACCCACTCCCTCACCTGCCCAGCCTGGGCCGATAAAGTCACAAGTTACAGGCCTCTGTAGGGCTGGTGAGTTTCCGTTTGGCAGAGAGATGGAGTGGGCACTGGGATCTAGAAACAAGACGGTGCAGGAAGGAATGAAACTCAGCTGCAGGAATCTCAAAACCTGCCTCCTCGCCAGCTTGCGGCCTGCCTCCCAGGAGAGCAATTTCTGCCTAAGCATTTCCCATTAAAGAGGAAATGAAATGTGAATGTACATTAATCATTAAAATCTTACAGGCCAGTTATGAAAAAGAAATCTGCCATGCCCACAAAACTCAGTCTCGCTGCCAGTTCCATAGGTCACACTGCCGGGTAGATGAAATGTGTGGAATAATATTTATGCCCATCCCCAGTTCCCACCACATGTCAATGTTAACTAGCCCCACGTGTGCTGAAACGCTGCCGTCTCCAGGCCCTTTCCAGTGTTTAAGGCACGAAATCACCGCACAACTGTTCTATTAGCACAGGCCTTACCCACTTTCAGCTTCTCCCTGACCCCTCCCAACCCACACTGAGGCCAAGCTAATCTCAAATCATCATGTCCTTAAGATAACCTCAAGCTGAAAGACATCTGTCGGCCGTGCACGGCTTATGACCCAGTCCCAATTCTGTGGTCCATAATCTCTCACCACTGTTTCCCTAAACCCAGGGTTTGGCTTTGGGCAGTCTGAGCTCTCCAGACCCTGCTGGCTACTCAGATCTACAGTTTTCGTGTGTGCCTCGTCCTTGTGTGGGCCGCCTTGCCCATCCTGCTTATCCTTCCCAGGCGAAGCTCAGGCCTCCCACCTTCAGGAAGTCCCTTGGCAGCTGGTCTCCTTATTCTCCTCACCCTTATTCCCTTTACTCATCATCTGAAGTAAAGTAGATAAAAGAACTCTAAATATGATAAATCATCATACACCAAGGGAAGACAGCCATTTGTGCACATAACTCCAGAACTGCAATCTAGGAGGTATGGAGCATGTATGGAGAAACACAGGAAAAGATGTACAAAGATATTCAGTATATCTTTATAACAGTAAAACACTCAGACAACAATGTCTAATTACATGAGAGGATAATATTAAATAAGTCATGGCACAGCCATTAAAAACATTTACAAATAATATTTGGCTATATGGAAAAATGCTTATGTTAACAGAAAAAGGATACAGAATTACATACTCTTGAAAGTCTCTTGGACAGCAAGGAAGTCAAACCAGTCAATCCTAAAGGAAATCAACCCTGAATATTCATTGGAAGGATTGATGCTGAAGCTGAAGTTCCAATACTTTGGCCACCTGATTCAAAGAGCCGACTCACTCGAAAAGACCCTGATATTGGGAAAGATTGAAGGCAGAAAGAGAAGGGGAAGACAGAGGATGAGATGATTGGATGGCATCACTGACTCAATGGACATGAGTTTGAGCAAACTCTGGGAGATGGTAAAGGATAGGGAAGCCTGGTGTGCTATAGTCCATGGGGTCACAAAGAGTTGGACACAACTGAGCGACTGAACGACAACATGATCCCACCTAGCATGTGTCTGTCGGAGAAGGCAATGGCTCTCCACTCCAGAACTCTTGCCTGGAAAATCCCATGGACGACGGAGCCTGGTAGGCTGCAGTCCGTGGGGTCTCAAACAGTCAGACACGACTGAGTGACTTTACTTTCACTTTTCACTTTCATGCACTGGAGAAGGAAATGGCAACCCACTCCAGTGTCCTTGCCTGGAGAATCCCAAGGACGGGGGAGCCTGGTGGGCTGCCATCTATGGGGTTGCACAGACTCAGACATGACTGAGGCGACTTAGCAGCAGCAGCAGCAGCAGCAGCAGCAGCAGCAGCAGCAGCAGCAGCAGCAGCAGCAGCATGTGTCTGTATATTTTATCAACATTTATAAAAATGTAGACACTTAGCACAGACATGCAGCAATGGTTCTCCCTTGGTGGTGTTTTGATATTCTTTATACTTTTCTAACATTTTCACTTTTTTTGCAGTGAGCAGGTACTACTTTTCTTAGTCTTCATTTTTCTTTTTTGCTCATGCCATGCTGCCTGTGGGATCTTAGTTTTCTGACCAGGGATAGAACCTGGACCCTTGGTACTGAAAGTGCAGAGGCCTAACCACTAGACTGCCAGGGAATTCCCTCAGTCTCCATTTTTTTAACAGATGTTTCCAAGTGGCAAAAATAAAATACAGAAAAGATATACAATGAGAAATATAAGTCCCTCCCACCCTTCTCCTATTCTTCTGAGGGGATCCCATTACCTATTTCTTACATGTCCCTCTAGAGATGCTCTCTCTGGGGTATTACTTTTATGGTGAAATGAAGCTATAACTAAAAGAGGGTTTCTCGATACGGAATGAGAATTTAGGAGGCATCGGGTACACATTTGTAACTAGGGCTTCATAAATACTGGATGGTTGCTTCCTCCACCTGCATGTGCATGCACACACACACACACTCACACACACACGGCATTGGATACATATTTGTAACTAGGGCTTCATAAATACTGGAGGGTTGCTTCCCCCACCTGCATGCGTGCACACACACACACACAAAACCTTGCCAGAATCCCCTACCTGCGTGCGTGCATGCACACACACACGCACACGCGCGCACACACACACACACCTCCCCGCCCAGAACCCCTGGGGCTGGTCAGTGAGTTCTGGCCGCAGGGCTGCGAACACAGAAGCTGGAGATGGTAAGCTCGTCCCTCCTGGTTTTGGTTTTCATTTCACCGCCCCTTCTTGTTCTCCCCTGGGGACTGTGAGTTTCGTTTGCAGTGACTCAAGAAGCAGGAGGGTGCTCACAGATGGTTCTGCCTGCCGTCCCCAACTCTGGTGGCCAGTGCTTCCCTGCTTTTAATTTATAACCATCCGATGACAAGTTTAACGCAGTGGCGAAGATGCCAGATGTAAGGCATGCTCGTGGGCACGTGTGGCCCCGTAAAGAATGGGAAACAAATGGTACAAATGAACGTATTTCCAAAACAGAAATAAGAGTCACAGATGTAAAAAACAAACATGATTACCAGTGGGGAAAAGGATAAATTGGAGATTTGGGATTGACATATACATACCACTATAAATAAGTGAATAATTAACAAGGACTTGCTGTATAGCACAGAGAACTACTCAGTACTCTGTAATAATCTATATGAGAAAAAAAATTGGGAAAAAAGTGGATATGCATGTAAAAAAAGAGCATGTGTATAACTGATTCACTCTGCTGTACAGTAGAAGCCAACACAACATTGTAAATGAACTATACCCCAGTAAAAATTAAAAAGAGCGCGAGACAGCAGAACCGGACCTGAGAGGAAGACACTGGCCCCTCTTTGGCTGCTCTGTCTGCTGGCAAGGCCTCGGCTCTGAATGGACTCAATGACCTGCCTGTGCATGATGGCCCAGGACCCAGGATTCCTCAGCAGCTAGAGCTGAAATCAGTTCTCCTGTGGACATCTTTGGGTGTTTTCAACAACCTGCTGCTGGATGTCTGCAGAAAATTACATGCTGGTTGTCAATGATAATAAAAATAATAATGGCAGCTAAGATTGCTTGCTATGTATTAGGTATATTAGGTAATGTTTGCTATGTATTCATGTGTATTACTCTTTGAATCCTCACAATAACTCTATCATTCCCCTTGTACAGAGGATAAACCGAGGCTCAGCAGATCAAGTGCTCTGCTCAAGGTCACACTGCAAGGAAGTGGCAGAAGCAGGATTTGCACATGGGACTTTCACGTCAAAGTCCATATTCTTAATCATGACACTATCCACTTTCAAGTGATCCAAGTTTTAAAAACTGGGACCCAAATGGAGAAGCTGCCATAAGCCAAACGTTTGTTAGTGAGAAACCCAGGGACTGACCCAGGAGGAAGCATCTCAATTAGGAAGCATAAGCACAGCCAGCCTATGTTCTGGAAAAAGCAACTTTGAAATGGCAATGGGGAACAAGGACTCCAAGCTTGTGGCAGGCCTGTGTTCCTTAGCCCACCCGTGCGTACCTCAGCTGGGCCCATCCCAGGGGCCAATTCTACAACAAAGTTCAAATTCATCGTTCATTCCATAAAGCCTGGCTCCAGGTTTCCTGAGCCTAGTTTACCACTTGTTTTTGTTTCTAATAGCAAAGCCTTGAGCATCAGTTATGAAATTCATAAATGTGGTTATTACTTGGTCCCCAGTTCCCTGATATTGGGTATTGTATAAGCCTTTAACATATTACAAGGACATTTTCAATTCAACTTTCAAATCTTTTGCATGAGGAGAGCCAATAGCATATAGAAAGATGCCACTGGAAGCATCACTGATCCAGAGACAATGATGGGACTGGTCTGCAGGAGCATAGAGGGTGTAGTATTGAGAAAAACCCTGACATGTGTACTTTGTTTTATCCAATATGCAGGAAGCAATTTTTAATGTATGTTATGTCAAAAAAATTTCACAGAGTCCCTGAAATCTGCAGGCTGGGATATCTGGTTTGAGTGCTCTGATGACATGGCAGCCGCAGTGTGTGCCACTCCATCATGACCAGCTTCTGATGACAGGGCCATAAACTGCCCTCCACACCAAAATCAAACCAGACGCAATCGGCTTTCTTTGATGAGTCAAAACACACTTCTGGATCTTGCCAAGCCTTAAGGTCATCACCGTGAGCAAGGTCTGCTTGTGGAAAATTGTTATTTAACTCTTCAGATTGAGTTCTGAGCAAGGAGCAGTTCCCTGGGCTGTGGTCAGTTTCCACTGCAACACAACCCCTCCCCACCTCTGTTGGTTGGTAACTCTGCTTTTCACAGGTGGGACTGGCTTCAGGCAAGGTCTACCTGTTTGGCTGGGGAGTTGGCTCAGCCTCTTTGTCAGGGAAGAGGCTTCAACTTCATTGTAGTTACTGGTGACTGGTTCTGAAATTGAGGAACTAGTTTGAGGAACTTCAGAATAAACAAGAAACCCAAACAACTTGGCTTTCCACAGAAGGCTTCCAACGCATGGGGCTATATGAAAGGAAGGACAAGGTCCCTTTGGCAATGGCAGCAGACCGTGGCCTTGAACCCTGACCATGGCCTCATTTCAGATGCTGTCCTACACATCCTTTGACAGACTAGCCTGAATGGACATGTCCCTTGAGGACATGTCTCTTTCTAAAACGGGGTCACATTCGTTGTCCTCCCCCAGGACAGAGGAAAGGGCTTGGGACCCACACTAAAATAGGGAATATTCCCAGCGGGTCCCAGATCAATTTCTTGGCAAAGGAGGGGGCACCAGGAGCTAGCCTGTGGCGGCCTAGCCTCTCTCAGGCCAGCACGACCCAGAAAGAGGAGTATGGATTCTAGTTTTGCACTGCCATGCACAACAGCCAGCCAGTGGCTGCCACGCTCCAGGTGCTGTGCTGGCCAGAGCAGATGCGAGGGTGACCAAGGCAGAAACGGTCTCGCGTTCTCACTGCTGTGACCCAGTCACTGAGACCCACTGTCATGGGTCGGGCCTCAGACCACTCGCCTGCGCCTCTGAGTGGCCCCGAGCATACGGGATTGGCAAGCGCGGCCACTGCCCTCTCCAGCCCAGCTTGGAAGGCTAGGATAAGTCAGCTGTGTCTTTAACGGCCTGCTATTTGCTGACTTCCCTAAGTGTCTGCCTACAACGCAGGAGACCCAGGTTTGATCCCTGGGTCAGGAAGATCCTCTGGAGAAGGAAATGGCAGCCCACTCCAGTACTCTTGCCTGGAAAATCCCATGGACAAAGGAGTGTGGTAGGCTACAGTCCATGGGGTGACAAAGAGTCGGACATGACCGAGTGACTTCACTTTTCTCCTTTCACTTACTCACTATCTGCTTTGGCTCTGAGCTCCGTTCTAGCACATTTCTACTAATAGAGCCTATACCTCCACCACTGCGCTCCTTTCCCCTGGAGTGCTCAAGTTTCCAGACTGCTCTCAAGCTCCTATTCCGAGAGATACAAGGGCCCACGATGAGAGCAATACTGTCGGTGTTCCTGCCCAGACACGCTGGATGGGAAGGTGGGGCTCCTGCCCACGGGAGCTGGGGAAGGGGAGCCACCATCCGAGGGGACTCACTCAGCCCCCTCCAGCTCCCACAGCCATGGTTCATAATTTGGCACCTGTAATATGTCTGCCTTTATGTCCATCTTTCCGCCACCCTGGCAAGTTTGTCGAGGGGCAGCACCTCAACAAAAGAAGGCTGAGTGCTAAAGAATTGATAGTCTTGAACTGTGGTGCTGGAGAAGACTCTTAAGAGTCCCTTGGACAGCAAGCAGATCAAACCAGTCAGTCCACTCTGAATACTCATTGGAAGGACTGATGCTGAAGTTGAAGCTCCAATACTTTGGTCACCTGAAGCGAAGAGCCAACTCATTGAAAAAGACCCTGACATTGGGAAAGACTGAAGGCAGAAGGAGAAGAGGGTAAGAGAATGAGATGGTTGGATGGCATCGCTGAGTCAATGTACATGAACTTGGGCAAACTCTGGTAGATGGTGAGGGACAGGGAGGCCTTTCATGCTGCAGTCCATGGGGTTGCAAGGAGTTGGACGTGACTTGGCAACTGAACACACACGCAATGTATCTGCCTTTATGTCATCTTTCTGCCATCACAGCGACCTTGTCGAGGGACAGCATCTCAGCTGCCCTTGTTTTCAGATGCTAGTGCCTAGCAGAGGCAGTGCATTTGATCTCCTGGTGAGCTCTGATTGGGAGAAAGGATGCCTGATGTACTCCTGCAGGACAGACAGGTGCCATAGGCTCTGAGATCCCAGGCGGCGCAGTCGTCTGGTGAGCTGGAGGGAAGAAGCCAGCTCCATGCACACAGCATGGTGGCTGTATTCTGCCTGCACCCCAGCAAGGAGGAGTCCTGCAAGTCGGCTCCTGAGCCACCTTGTCATCCTTTCTCCTAAATGCTGGAGAAGGAAATGGCAATCCACTCCAGCATTCTTGCCTGGGAAACTCCAAGGTCGGAGGAGCCTGGCAGGCTACAGTCCAAGGGGTCACAAGGGTCAGACGCAACTGAGAATGTACACGTACTCCTACATGCTCATCGAGAGAAACACATGATTTCCAATTCCTGAGACGATGACCTTTCTGAACTGGTTGGCATGCATCTGGGCTCAGATTTGCATACATGTGTTAGATGGGAGGTAACATGCAAATCTCTGCCTTTTACATTCATCTTTTTTTTTTTTTTCTTTTCTTTTGGCCACATGACAGGGAGTACAGGATTTTAGTTCCTTGACCAGGTATCAAACCTGTGCCCTCTGCAGTAGAAGCATGGAATCTTAACCACTGAACCACCAGGGAAGTCCCTTATATTCGTCTTTATAAATCTATTCCTGCCTCTCAAAGCATCTCCCAATTGGGACTGCTGAGCACGGGCTCAAGTTTTCTGGTTCATCCAACCTAACTTCCTGGGCTAGAGAAGTCCATTTCTACCATCCTCATTTGAGGCTGGCAAAGCCTCCCTTTGTGCCAAGCCTCCCAGCTCTCCCTAGTGGTGACAGGACTAATTCTGGTCTGGTAAAAGGAAATGTCAAAGACAGCTGAGCATGGTGGTGGATCTCAGACAGGACAACTCTTTGGACTTAGAGGGGACATTATTCAGATGTGACATCAAGCTTTGCCCATAAGGGAGAGCCTCTTCACTGAGAGGAGCCAGATGGATCCGGAGGGAATGATGCCCAACTACTCCAGGTCTTTGGGTCACTTGTATGCCATGGCCACATGACAGGAAAAAGATACAGAAGAGCTTCTTGGCACACAGTGGGTTTGCAGCCTCACAATCAATCATTCATAACTACTCAAGGCCCACATGGGTAAGATACTGCCTGGTGAGGTAGATCAGTGCCCTACAGGTGGAGACAACCTTTGAGACTTCCAGGTAACCCTGCCCAGAATTGTATTTTCTTATCAACCTTCACCTCCTGTGGTTACACGAACCTCATGGTGCAAGAGAGTGTCAAATAAATAGCTTTCTGTTTACTTTTTCTTAGACTCAGGGAGGCTATTGCTCTGGCTCCACCCTCCCCAGGCCTGGCAGAGCTAGAAGAAAGGCCAAGTGTGGCGGCCTTGGGTGGGGACATGAAGGAGTAACCCCTGCTCTGGGAGTATCTCCTTCGCTCAGTGGCAGCACAGCACGGCACAAAGAGCCTGGACTTTAGCTCAAATCCTGCAGTTAACTAGCTGGGTGGCCCTGGGCACTCACTTAACTTCCTGAGTTCACCATTTTCTCTTTTGTTAAACAGAGAAGTGTGTAAACGGTTATGATCACTTCCAGGCTGTAACTCAAAACAGTTCTTTCTTTTTAAAAAAAATATATATTTTTATAATTTTATTTATTTATTTGGTTGTGCTGGGTCTTCGTTAGTTTCGGGGAACAGGGCTACTCTCTGGTTGCGACGCTCGGCCTTCTCACTGCAGTGGCTTCTCCTGCTACGGAGCTCGGGCTCTCGGGTGCACAGGCTTCAGCAACTGTGGCCCCTGGGCTCTAGGGCACAGGCTCAGCAGTTGTGGCACACAGGCTTAGTTGCCATGTGGGATCTTCCCAAATCAGGGATTGAACCCATGTCTTCTGCATTGGCAGGTGGATTCTTTACCTCTGAGCCACTAGGGAAGCCCAGCAGCTCTTTCTTGACAGAGAGGTTCAGGCCTAAGGTCACTTAGCCACGCCCACCCAAAGTGACTGCTGGCTAGTCTAGATGGAAGAGGTGTGGGCAGGGGGCTGGAGAGGAGCCTGCCATGGATAAATGAAACAAGGTAACACTAGCTCTTCCCCTGTGGTTTCAATATAGTCAAGCCCGCCTGGACACTGAAAGGTCTCTGACCTTCAGCAATAAGTTCAACAGCAACTGTACTGGTCTAGAACAGAGAGTCTGAAACAAACCCTGTGCCTTGAAGGCTACCTGGTCATGGCTTTAGTGCTAAGAAGGTTGGCAGAAAGTCTGGCGACCAGAAACTGTGTGGAAGAGATGGCTCAGGAGTTTCCTTTGCAGCATCTTTCTGAATCCAAACACTGGTGTGGCAGGCTCAGAATTCACAAGTTTCCAGAAAGCCAAGGTCCAGTCCAGACTTTCTAATCCCTGGAGCTCTTCAGAGCCTCCAACTCAGGTGGTAAAAAGGAAAGCAGGTAGAAAAGGGTTCCCCGAAAGGCCTTTCACACCAAAGTTGTGGTTTGTATCTTTCTGCTGTTTGCCAAGGGGTTTCCCAGCTCCCTGGAGCCAAAGCTCTCCTCTGGCTTCTTTGTTGACTGTCATTGGAAATGGGCCATTTTCCACCCTCAAGGTGGTTGGGCTCAAGAGCCTGGTGACACTGCTGATCTGGGCTCTCTGCCGGGTCCACATGACCCCCTGCTGGGGGAGCCATTTTTCTGTTGTTCGGCAAGCCCTGGGAGCCTCTAGCTGGCTTCCTTATGACCCCTGCCTCCAAAGCCCCTGGACTGAAATGAACGTGAGCTTTGTCAGATAGCTTCTCCACAAGGTCTGCTCAAGACTTCCTGTGACTGAGCTGGGGAATAAATCGCATGTCACCTACACCCCTGCAAGTGTGACTCACCTTCCAGAGAAAGTGCTCTGCTCACCTAAGCAAAGCTGCCTGGAAAATGACTAAGGCACCTATCAAATGCAGTCTGTGGGGCCAACCAGTTGCCGACCTGGGCTCAGACACACTCTGCCTCTCACCTCCAGTCTGAAGTCAAGTGTGGAGTTGCCACTCCGGGCCTGCTGGTTTCATTTTCATCTGAACTGTTAGCTCCACACGAGGCTTGACATCCGGTGATCTATTTTTTCTAAAAACTAGGTTCACTTTAGAAATGACTCTTTGGCCAAGACAGCTTCCCCAAGAGAAAACAAGATGTTATTTAAAGGGGACGTCAGCCTGGTGGGAGCTTGCATTTTTGTTTTCTATTAAGAAAGGGGGGAGAAAAAGAATTTAAAATGTAATGTGAAACTGTTTTTTTGCTTTTTTTTTCCCCTTGGGTGATTTAAAGGGAAATCTGAGAGTCGCTGACTGCAGATCGAGGGCCCCCAGACCAGTGAAAAGATGACAAAGGGCAGGGTGCCACACGGTGATGGGAACCTTGCCCCACAGGACCCAGGCTTCCCTTTGACTCTCTCAAACAGAGAGGAACAAGTGTTTGTTGACTTATATTCTACACAGTATTTTCCTTTTTTCCCCTCCACAGTTAAGGCTGGCACCCACTTCACTGCATGGGGGACACAGGAGGGCCCCAGGAAGGCCCAGCTGTACCTCCCTCTGGGTGGCGGCCGAGGGTGCCCCAGGTTTAGGCTTGCCAGCTCTGAGCAGGCAGAGCTGGAGCCTTGTTAGGATCCTTTGGAGGGTGATGAGGGCAGAATTTAGTGTAAGACAGGGAGAACATGACAGCTAAAACCTCCAGACGGAAGACATGTCCCACTGGTGGTCCTGCTGAGAAAATGACAGGCCCTGTCAGGCAGCCTGACCCTTCCTGACATCTCTTACAGAAAACAGGTCTAGTCAAAGCAGTCATCACCAACTACCAGTACTGCGATATCACTACAGCCACCAGCCATGTTTACAGCCATCGTGTCCTCTGGCTTATTCCGTGCTGAGCTCAGCACTTTATACATATTCTCTCATTTTCTATTCAAAACACCACCATGAAATGTTTACAGACAGGGCACCGGACGCTTAGAGAAGTGAACTGATTTGCCTAGTGTCACACAGGCAGACGGCGGCAGACCTGGACCTGACCTGAGTCTCTCTCTGACCGGGCAGCCTAACCCCCGCCACAGGGCACAAAGATGCCATGGACTGGCTCTCCCATTCTGGGCAGGTTCCTCGACCCCTCTGCTTTAGTTTCTGCATCTGTAAAACAGGGATAAGCAGGCTTGACCAGAGGATGTGCTCTTTATCTTTTAGACTTTTAGTAATAATTATTATGGATGATAAGTATCAATTCTTAATTACTTGATAACACTTCTGAGTTAATCCTTGTGAATGTAAATAGAAAAATAAAGCAGCTACCCTGGCTTAGTTTATTCAAAATGGACATGTTTTGGAAACAAAAAAAAATCCCAACTTATCCTTTTATACGTAAGTTAGTAGAAAAAGCACTGAACTTAGATGTCAAGAAATGTGGGTTTAGATTCTGGACATGACACTGATTTCCTGAGTAATCTCGTCCACTTGATCTCTCCTTACTAGGCTTCATGTTCCTGATCTTGGTCCCTGCCTTCCTTTGAAGGAGTACTGTGAGAAAGCACAGAGAATGGCCACGAGGTAGCATTACTCTCAATGCCACATAATCTCAAGGGATTCATACCAGTAGGATAAGAGATTAAAAGATATAAAATAGCAAGAAGGGGATCTTTTTATTGAAGTACAGTTGATTTACAATGCTGTGTTAATTTCTAGTATACAGCAAAGTGATACAGTTTTATATATACATATATGTGTATTTTTCCCATTATCATTTATTACAGGATATTAAATGTAGCTCCTTGGGCTATACAGTAGGACCTTGTTGTTTATCCAGTCTTTATGTAAGAATTTGTATCTGATGGTCCTAAACTCCCAATCTACACCTCCACCCCCATCCTCTGCCTTGGCCACCACGAGAAGGGGAGCCTTTAAACTAGAATACAATGAAGGGCACACAGGCCACTGAGGAAAAGTGACTCTTTTCTGCACGGTCACTCAGGTAGTTAAGACAAGGCTAGAACTGAAGACCCAAAGCCAACAGATGTTCAGTGTCTCGCTCAGCTGGACTGAAATGTTCTGCTACTCCATCTGCCCTATGTTTGGCCTTCCATTTCTAATCGACTGCTTTCAACATTTCAGTCAGCACCACCCAGCAAATGCAGAGCCTTCACACGTGCATCAATTTAAAAGCTCACCTACCCCTTGAAGGTGCTCAACCCCTACTACTTGCCCTGCCCAGGGATCTCAGTGTGCGGAAGCCAGGGGGAGCAGGCTTATCCTTCAAGCTTCCCAAATCCACTGACAGGGAACTGTCCCCCCTTCACCACCACTTTCACACTCGTGTCTTCCAAAGTGCCCATAAGGCTCAGATGTTTCCAGTTTAATGAAATACTAAAATGGAGCAAACAGGAAGCATCAGATACAACTGCGGTAGTGACTTATTAATCATGAAAGCAGAATTTTAGTTGCATTTTAACCTTTTGCCAGGAAAAAAAAAAAACAAAAAACAAAAAACAGCTCTCAGATGATGGAAGCCATTGATAGAAAGAGGCTCCCTATGTGTGTATCAAGCTAACTTACACTTTTAATTTAGGGCTGAACTTGGTTTAAGATTTCTTAACTACCCTCCCAGAAAGACCAAAGACCATCTGTTAGGTCAACCAACACGAATCTCTCAGCTCTTCATCAATGGAGGCAGGCCTGTTAAGAAAGCTCATGTGCTGTCCCTTGAGACAGGAAAAAAAATAGGAAACTAGAAGTGACATCGCAGGCCAAAGTGATCGGACACTCTTAAGAGGGTGCCAGCAACGAGGAGAACAGCCCTGGGTCAGTCTCTACCCATCTCCCATCTCTGCAGATCTCACACCAGACCCTGGCCAGGATGAACCACTACCAGGCACCAAACAAAAACCACAACAGTTGCCTGGAGCTGGACAACCAATCAGGGCAAGCCCGCTTCTCAGCATTCAGTGATACACAAACACTCCAAGCAGATCACAATGGAGTCAGTGTTCAATAGGAGAAACAAAATGAGGAACCAAACCTCCGTCTGTGGAGGCGAAATGGCCAACCAGACATTTTTGTTTAATAGATGAGGGTTCATTTGGCAGGGTCTCTGTCTGTGGTGCCGCTTGCTCCCACAAACTCTAACAGACACCACCAAGGGCAAAAAACCCCCTTTCAGAACTACTCCTTATAACCTGAAAACAGTCAAAAAGGGACTGAAGCTTGGTGGCTTACTGCTGTCTGGTCTCACAAAAGAGCTGGAACACATACCTGGGTATAGATTTCTAAAATTAAAGTCAGAGATGAGTACTTTTATTTTGAGGCCTTCTGAGAAGTTCACTACCACACCCTTCAAAATAAAAGAGGATGTCCTCCAGGCATCTGAAAATCTCAGAGGTCTGGCATCACTGCACCGAAGGAACGAACTTTGACATCACTTAAAAAACACCAAGAGTAAATCCAAACACTTTGTAAGTGAGACAAGCACCTGTTCTCTCATGTTAAGAGCATAAATACCACACCAAATATTTCTCCCCATGTCCTGCATCCAAGTTCCATAACGTGGTTCTGATTTAGGGAAAGGAGCCGGGGAAAGACTCCAGTGGCCCAGATTAAAGTTGTCACCCTGAGTCTCAGCTGTGAGGCACTGGCAAGAGCCATCTACCGGCCTCCAGTCCCTGACAAATACACCTGCCTCAGGTGCCTCACCTCTAAAACGGGACAATATTATCTATCTTATCACACACATATCTGAAGGAAAAAGGTTACAGGTATGAAGATACTAAGTAAAAAAAACACACATCACTAATGTTAAGATACTATCTCTTTCTAATCTTTCAGAGAGACTACGTTTCTAGTCAAGGGGTTTTCAACATTTATTCCTGGAATAAACTTCAGAAGGCTATTTTGTATCAGATCCCACCTCTCACCATTTAACTTCACTTGCTTTTTGAGTTCATCATCAAGGGACAGCATTCATTGTCCTCCAGTTAAAACAATTTATATCACAGATTTCTCTTTTTCTCTACTCATTCCCCAGTCCACCCTTTAGGACTGAGAGCCACATTTTAACTTCAGTTAGGAAACAAACTGCTTTTTCTGAAGTTACCCGGCACAGAGGAGGTTCCTGGGCAAGTGGGGCTCTTTACAAGGGGCCTCCTTCTGCCTGGTGCCTCTGGCTGCAGGCTCCCAGGGCCACGATGGACTTCCAAGATGGGATATTTTATCTGAGCCGACAGAGGAAGTTCTGAATGGAGTGGAAAGGATTATCGAGGGGTCAGGGAGAGAAAGGATGCTGCGACCAGCCAGCGCTGCCCAGCTGGGTGCTAATCGGAGGCTCCATCTCTTCTCTCAGGCTCGGGGTGTGACCCTGAGAACTTCCCAGGAAAGATCTGAGGGTTTCACTGCCTGGACAGGTGGGAGGACGCGGGGACCCGGCGCGCTGGGGCGTTCGGCACCTTAAGCCCAGTGCCGAGGTAAGCCCTCATTCTGGAGAACATCCAGGGAGCCGAGCAGGACGGGCAGGCCTGGGCGGTGGAGCAGCCAGGCGCGGGGAAACGGGGGTACCGGGGAAAGGGAAGGAAGGGGCCCTTGCGCGCGCTTCGGGCGAGCGTGTGGCCTGCGGGTGTGCAGGGCGAGCCCGGCGTGCGACCGTGGCCCTGGCGGCGTGAGGGAGGGCGCACCGGCAGCCAGCTGCCACAGCCGAGGACCGGCGCGAGTGGGTACCCGGGCCGCGCCGCCGACCCCACCATTCCGATGCGGCGGGCCAGGCCGCAGCCCGGCCCCGAGTTGAGGAGTGACCCGTCCTCTCTGCCCCTCGCCCCGGGACTCTCTCTAGTCACCTACCGGCCAAGCGCCGATCTCCCCCACCAGCGAGTGTCGCGCTCGCCTCGCCCTCGATCTCCCGCCGCCTGTCGCGGACCGCTGCTCTCTGGGCCCACGGTCGCCCCGCCCCACCCCGGACCCCGCCCCCTCGCCGCCTTCCCGGCCGCCCCCGGGGCCACGCCTCCACCCGCGGCAGCAAATTTGCCTCGCTTCGCGCCTCCTTGCTTTGGCCGCACCTAGCTTCTGGCCCCGCCCACTCCCCCAATCTTCCAATGAGACGGCGCGTCCCAGCCTGTTCCTTCCTACCGCCCCAAGCAACGATTGGTTAACGAGGCCCTGGTTCCAGAAATGGGCACTATTTCCGGACAGTGTTTATAGCAAAGAGATGGCTGGGCCGACGGATTGACAGAAGGCGGAGGCGGTCGGGGTGTTGGTGGAACCACACATGCGCGCTCGGCTTCTGGCAGTCTTACTGGTTGCGTTCCTCTGGAGGTTACGGGAAGGAAGGGCCAGTGTGCGCATGCATGGGCACTCCCCAGCCTAAGACCTGGTTACCTAGGAGACCGCGAAGCGCCGTCTCCCCAGGTTTTGGTTGTGTTTCCTCTTTGCTCCAAGCCTTGGCGGCTGAGGCAGGTGTGTTGGCTGTTGTGGGGAGAGGGGTGGGGCGGGGCTGTGTATTTAGAAACGTTTTATTGAGCACTTACTGTGAACCTGGCGCTGTAGGGTCTCTGAGGCTTAAATAGTGCCTGCCTTCGAGAAGCTTGCGGAGTTAAAGGCTTATACAGGTTACACCTGTGTGTTGAAACCCTTGTCTGGTGAGAGCGTGCGGCTGGCGTGGTGCAATCCCGTCCCACAGTCAGAGAAGTAACCTGGTGTGAATGCTGCGTGAAGCATCTCCTCGCTGGGTTTATGGAGCCAGAAAGAAGACTAGAGCTTTACTTATGTACAAAAAGGACTTGGAGTCTGAATATGCACCAAGGTGTCTCCAGTGCTTCTTTGCATGGGAATGGGGCAGCGAAGGGGTTGGGGAGTTGGTTTAGGGAGGTATGGCTATTTTTTCTTTTCTAGCTTTTGCTTTTCCAAATTTTCCAGCGTTTCCACAGTGAGCTTGTTTTTCATTTATAATAAAGAAAAAAATTCCACACTTAAAAAGTAGTTTGCAAAATAAAAGATATGCCAGTACCTGGGCACTCCACCCCCATCAGTGGTCTAGGGCAGGCAAGTGAGGTAAGCGGCTCTAGTGGTAGACGTAAGCAGGCCCCATTCAAGGCCGTCTGGAGAAATAAGGATTACCCCATCTCTGGAAGCCTTGGAGCAAAGACCTGCTCAGGTTTTGTTTTTTTAGCCTGTACCACACAGCATGGGGTATCTTAGTTACTTGACCAGGGGTCAGACCCATGGCCTCTGCATTGGAAATGGGGAGTCTTAACCATGGGGGTGTCAGAGAAGTCGCAGGACCACTTTTTGGACGGTATTCATAGCTTGATGTATGTTTCTGGAGATCTGCCTCTAGCAGACATCTTGGTTGTGAGGAATATGAAAGACCATTCATTCAGGCAGAAAACTTAACCTCAGGGCCTCATCCACTCACTCAGGCCAGAGATTAGTGTTGTTTGGCTGGTGCAATGTTTTCTTAAAATTGAATTTGCATGCCTTAGAGCAGAGCCTGGAGTTCCTCACAGCACACTCCCACCTCCCTCCCTCAGTCTTGCTCTCAACCACTTAACCTATGTCATCTGCCTAGCTACTGAGACATTCGGGGTTATGGTCCCAATAGAGCCCATGCTTCGGAGTTGGATAGTCTCCGTTGCGTAAACTGGCTCTGCTACTGACTGGCGTTGGAGATGATGGGTAAAGAAGAAGCTGGGGGGCCCTTAAAGCTGCTTTCAACCCCAGAGTTTTCATTTCAGTGAATCAGGGAGAGGCGGAGCTTGGCCAGATGGTTGCTATCAGCAAGCCTGGATGCAGAGCTTGCCTCTTCCACCACCTGTTTGCCTCTGGGCATATCGCTTCTCAGGAAAGACATGGGCACAGGGCCAGAGTTTGCAGACATTCCCTGGCCTGCCTTAGCCTTCTGCCTCTTTCAGTGTTCCTTCTTTATGACACTCAGTGCCCATGTACTTTACCCAGCTTCCCTTGATGCTTCTCTGGGTCGGTGGGATGCCCTCACCCCAGCCTCTGCACACCACCTCCCCCCGCCCCCACCTCAATCAAGATGATCTATCTTTAAATCTATCCAGAAACTTTCGAAAACTCAGCAGTGGCAAAAAGTTGGACACCACTGAACAACAACAGCAAAATCTATCCACTAACACTAATGTGTATTAGAATGAGTGAACGTCTTGATCCAGAGTTGCAACTTCCAAGAAGGAATTTCACATTAGGTTGCAGGAGAGGAGCGAGCCTCTACAAGCTAGTGGGGCAAGCAGGGCCTCGTTGTTTTTTCAGCTAGTTTCCTCAGGCCTTTCCAAGATCCATTGTGTGTGGGCTGAGGTAGAGACAGCGCAACATCCACTCTGAGCTCCACAGAGACTCCAGGCCTTGAAATGCTGGCATCTTTTGGAAGGAGTGCTTCAGGGTAAAATGACTTCCTTCCAGCCCAGCCAGCTAAGTCGTGACAACCTGGGAAGGTTTCTAGCCCCGAGTCACTTGTGCAGTCTCGGCTCTACCAGAAATAAAATAAACTGGTATTTGTGGGGTGACTCACACCTGGAGCAGTGAGCTAGGTTCTCAGCAGTCAAGGATTTCCATATATCACCTCCGTGTTTCAAGTCTGGAAATGGAAGGGCAAGACTGCTTTTCCAAAATGAATAACAGCTTCTGTTTTATGAGAGCTTACAGAAAATAAACCAGCTATTTATAAGTGCTTTAAAAAATTAAAAAAAAAATTTTTTTTTAAATTGTGCCAGGGATCTTTAGCTGCAATGTGTGGAATCTAGTTCTCTGACCAAGGATTGAACCCCGGGTGCCTTGCATTAGGAGTGTGTAGTCTTAGCCGCTGGAGAAGGCAATGGCACCCCACTCCAGCACTCTTGCCTATAAAATCCCATGGAAGGAGGGGCCTGGTAGGCTGCAGTCCATAGGGTCACTAGGAGTCGGATACGACTGAGTGACTTCACTTTCACTTTTCACTTTCATGCATTGGACAGAAGGAAATGGCAACCCACTCCAGTGTTCTTGCCTGGAGAATCCCAGGGACAGGGGAGCCTGGTGGGCTGCTGTCTGTGGGGTCACACAGAGTTGAACACCACTGAAGTGACTTAGCAGCAGTCTTAGCCACTGGGCCACCAGGGAAGTCCCTCTAAATGTTTTGTATGCATAATAACCTTGCTAAATATTCACTCCTGTCCAGAGTTTCCCAACCTGGCACTGCTGACATTGTGGATTGGATAATTCTTTGTTGGGGGGGGGGTCATCATATATATTATAAGATGTTTAACAGCATTTCTGGGAGCTTCCCCAGAGGGCCATTGGTTAAGAATCCACCTTGCAATGCAAGATGGACTCAGGTTTGATCCCTGGTCAGGGAACTAAGATCCCACATACTGTGGGGCAACTAAGCCTGAATGACACAACTAGAGGTGTGCTTGCAGCAACTGAGCCGTAGTGCCGTAGCTAGAGAGCCCATGCACCTCAGTGAAGACCCAGTGCACTTAAAATAAAAATAGATAAATTAAAAAATAAAGAGGGAGATTATATCCCTTGTTTAAAAAAAGAAAAAAGCTCTTCTGGCCTCTGCCCACTTGATGCCAGTAACACTACCCTCCTACACCCAGTTGTGACAACAAAAAATG
This sequence comes from Madoqua kirkii, assembly GCA_006408675.1. Taxonomy (NCBI): domain Eukaryota; kingdom Metazoa; phylum Chordata; class Mammalia; order Artiodactyla; family Bovidae; genus Madoqua; species Madoqua kirkii. The sequence continues at coordinate 44,527 of SJYC01125620.1, forward strand.
TCTTCAGGCATTGACAGTTGTCCCAAAGAGAGCAAAATTACCCCCAGTTGAGAACCTTTAACCTCATAGTATAGGTTATTGTTATTACCACCCCCACTTCACAGATGAACAAACTGAGGCTCAGAGAACAGTAACACTCAAGTAATAGAAGATCTCGCTTTTCAATCATATGCGACCCAGAACTCCTGCTCTCCTGCATGTGGGACTCTACAAAGACACCGTGGGCTTTAAGAAGTAAATTGCCCAATCATTTCTGTAGAAGAGTGATGAAGACTAAGTGAATTTTGTGCATCAGGGAGAGAGTGCCTTTCTTGAATCATTTCTCCATTTCTGTTTGCTTTGGAAGAAAGGAAATTACATTCTGGTTTTTATTGCCTTAGTCAGCACAGCTCATGGTGTCCAGCCGCGTCTATGAAAAACTGGCCAGTGAATCATCTGTGTGTCTGTGGATCTCAGGCCCCACATTCCGGGAGATCCTGAAGTTACGCTTGAGAAGAATTTGGATGTGAGACTGAGATCAGAGAGGACTAGGGGGTGGCAGTGGATGTTCCTGAAGGAGACGCAGTTTTCTTTTGCCATCAGGCCTGGCCGAGGCTACGGCCATGGCGGTGCCGTCCTCCCAGGTGTGAAGCTGCCCCATTGCTGCCACGTAGTCCAGAGGTATAAGGGGGGCCAGGGAGGCAGGACAGGGAATGGATGCAGACAGTGCTGTGCTGGGACTCTCTTCCTGTGCTGCCATCAAGAAATCATGTTGCTTGAAATCAGATACGATGTAAGTATTTACACCATGGGAATTGGCAGACAACATAAACCAGGGCTACCTACCCCCAAGCTGAGTGTTCAACATTTCCCAGCACACCGTCGTATGTGGGTTCTGGACTCTGATTGCCCCTTATCCATTCTGCTTCAAAGGGGACATGGAAGAGGGCACGGCAAGCCATAGAGCTACGGAACAAGGGGAGGAGCCCTGGCAACGTGGCTGAGGAGATAAGTGTCCATTTCCACAAAGGATGGAGCCTGGGGTCGGTGGGGGGATTCTCAAACCCGGGGCAAAAATGACGTCACCAAGAGCAGGTCCTGGGCATCCACAGGACCCTTCCTGAACTTAGAACCTCCCTAGGCTCATTCAGGAACCTTGGGCTAAGGCTTGACTCAAATTTTTCTCACTTCCTGATTGGTTATCCCCTTCTAACTCACCTCAACATCATCCTTAACCTTTCTGGTAGATTTAATTCTCCTGAGAGACCCCGTAGGTCATGTGTGCCGCCCTCAATATCCAGGCACCTCCTGCCCTTCATTTCCTCCCCTTTAGCTTTTTCTTCTCAACCCAACCTAAAAACAGGCCAACAAAGAAGAAAAAAGAAAAACAAAACCCTTCTCCTGTCCTGGCTTTCCCCTCAAATCTTGGCCCAGCCTCTTTTCCCCTCTTAGCTGCACACTTCTCAGTATTCCTGGTGGCCACTTCATCTCCCACTAGCATGTACTGCCTGCAGGTTGCTTTCTGCCTACCACCCTTTCTCTCTGGAGAGAGAGAGAGAGAGTGAAGTTGCTCAGTTGTGTCCAACTCTTTGGGACCCCACGGACTGTAGCCCACCAGGCCCCTCCATCCATGGGATTTTCCAGGCAAGAGTACTGGAGTGGGGTGCCATTTCCTTCTCCAGGGGATCTTCCTGACCCAGGGATCGAACCCAGGTCTCCCACACTATAGGCAGATGCTTTACTGTCTGAACCACCAGAGACCCTCACTAATTGCATCAGAGTTAGATGACTTCTTGTGGCTCCCATCTGCAGCCAGCCACTGCTGTGATGCTCTGAGCACCTACTGTATCAGGCCCTAGGGAGGGAGTATGGGGCCTTCAGACCTGTCCCTGCTCTGCCCTCAGGAAGCTTCCTGTCTAGTGTATGTGTGTGTGGTGGGGGGGAGGGGGTGTGGGTGCAAGCCTTGAACAAGTGACTACGGATGGGGACTGAAGTCATTTCAGATGAGGAGGATGTTGAGAGGATGGACAGAGTATACTGCATCAGGTAGGGGCCAGCCAGGGAAGCAGAACTCACTTTGAATTTTTAAGCATGGAATTTACTACAAGGAATTGGTTATATAGAGAGTGGAAGAGCTGAGAAGCCCAGGAGGAGATGACGAGGTAACCAGGAATCCACTATGAGTCCTGGCTTGAAAGAAAGCCATGTAATCAGTGGCTGGTGGCCAGGGTTACTTGGAAGAAGTTGAAACCACAGAAGAGATGCAATCCACTTCCATAGATACCGCTCAGGACTGAGCCAGGCGAAGATTCTCCTCTCCTTTCACCTTCTACCCTTTGGTCTCCTGCTCAGACCCTGCGAGGGTCAGTCACCTGCAGTGAAGAGCAGAAAAGGTGAGGACTGGATTCGGAGCGCAACAGCCACATCACCATAGGGATGGGACAGGGGACGATGATGGGGGCCTGAGTGAAAGGGATTCGGAGAAGGCTTCCCTGAGAAGCTAAGCTGAGATTTGCAGGGTGAAGAGGAGTTAGAGGAGAAAATGTACCCAGCAATCACTGGCATTTTAAAAAGACTTCAATTTTTTAGAGCAGTTTGAGGTTCACAGCAAAACTGAACAGAAGGTGCAGAGATTTCCCATCTACTTCCTGCCCCCACACATGCATAGCCTCCCCGTTATCAACATCAGCTACCCGAATGGTACCTCTGTGATTATAGTCAACGAACCTACATGACACATTGTAATCACCCAAAGTCCACAGTTTCCATTAGGGTTCACTCTGGCTGTTGTGCATTCTGTGGATTTGGACAACTGTATGATTCATCATTATTATATCATACAGAGTGTTTTTACTGCCCTAAAAATCCTCTGTGCTCTGTTCATTCCTCCCTCTTCCCACCCCACCACCCCCCAAAAGTTTGGCAGCCACTGATATTTTTACTATCTCCATAGTAATAAATAAATAAAATTATGATACATCCAGATAATGAAATACTATTCAGTGCTAAAATGAACTATCTGACTTGAAAAGACTTAAATGCACATTACTTATATATTTATATGCATATTACTTACAAGACTTAAACACATATTATTAAGAGAAAGACAATATGAAAAGATTACATATTATATGATCCCGACTATATGACATTCTGAAAAAGGCAAAACTATGGAGACAATCAAAATGGTATTTTTTCTGCCCATTCTCTTCCTGAGGTTTCAGATACTGTACTTTCTGCCTCTATTTCTTTCTCTCGTTCTTTTATTTTTTGGCCATGCTGTGGCTCGCAGGATCTCAGTCTGGTGGAATCCTCTCTTTCTCCCATTCCTAAAGATTGAGACACACCCCAAGTTTCAGTGCTAAACCCCCTACCTCTCTGTACTTTCTCCTTTGGAGATCTCATCTATTCCTGACTGGATTCCATCATTCCACAAGCATTAATTGAGTGCCTGGTGTGTGCGAGGCACTTGATTAAGCCTTTGATGACAGTGAGGGATGAATGAGTCATGAGGCCAGCCCTCAAAGAGGAGACAGACAAGGTTGCAATAAAATGTGGAGGGTGGAGGAAGTCCTGGGTGAAGAAAGAAACTTTAGAAGAGACCAAGGAAGGCTTAGAGGGCTTCCTGGAGGAGGTGACACTGGGGCCAACTGCTGCCAAGTACACTAGCAGTGAGCCAGGTGAATGAGGTGGGAAGAACGTTCCGGTGGAAGGAATAACAAGTACAAAGGCATGGAGCCAAGGGGCACATCAAGGCACATTAAGGAATTAGGAATGCAAAGGATGAGGAGAGAGACAGAGCCTCAGGCTGGCCCCTCAGGCTGTACTCTGAACTGCAGACAGCCCTGTGTCCTTAGGTTGGACTGGAGAAAAGACATTTCTGTAACACAATTTTAGAGATGTTTCTCTGCAGTGTGAAAGGGTTGGGGTGGTGGAGCAGGCTATAGACTAGGAGGCCCATGGGAGAGGCTTTGTCATAAACCAGGTGACAGGCGATAGGGGCTGGACTCCCACAGTGCAAGGGGATGGGGAGCCAGGACAGACTAGCAGAATACAGAGAGATGCAGAATTGAGAATGTAAGTCTGATCCTCACGTGTGGATGGAAGATGGGGGCAGTGAATCTGTGCTGATACTGCTGAGGTCAGGAGCCATAGGAGGAGACAGGTTCTGGGAGGAAGAGGAGTTAAAATTAACTTTGGCCAGTTAATTTTATCTGAGGGGCATCTAGCCCTGTTAGTTGTCCTTCTTGACTATTCACTTCCACATGAACACCTTCCGCTCTGACCTCGATCTTGAGCTGCAAACTGGAATTTTCAGGGGCCCAGAGAGCATTTCTGAATCTTGCTCCCTCTAAAAGTGAAAGAAAGTGAAAGTCACTCAGTCGTGTCCAATTCTTTGTGACTCCATGGACCATGGAGTCCATGGAATTCTCCAGGCTGGAATACTGGAGTGGGTAGCCTATCCCTTCTCCAGCAGATCTTCCTGAACCAGGAATCAAACCAGGGTCTCCTGCATTGCAGGCAGATTCCTTACCTACTGAGCTATCAGGGAAGCTGCTGCCTATAAGTAGTCCCCCAAACCTGTGCCTTGTGCATCTCGCTCTGTTGATGACATCACCATCCCTCTCAGAAGTGTCCTGGCCTCCTCTCGCCTGCTCACTCGAATCACGTGGATCCTGTCTCCATAATGGCCTGCCTGTGGCCTCCCTTAGGCCCCCTTTTCCGCCAACCCCCCCGCTGATGTCCCATCATTTCCTCTTGCTTCCTGTCATTTCTATTATGATCCTTCCTATTGTCTGTTGTGATTCTCTATCGCTCAAAACTTTCCATTGCCTACTGATAAGTATACTCCTGTTATCTGGCTCTCAGTCCTCACAATCCAGCCCTGCTTACCTTTTTTTGCTCTTAATTTTCCCCACTTCCCGGCAGACATCCTTCTGTACTACTTCCATGGTCCCAGACCATCCCACATCTTGTGTGTCTAGACCCAAGGCTGTCCTGCCTACAGGAACGTGTTTCTCCTGCCTCTGCCGGTCAAATCACACCCATCCTTCAAGGCCCTGATGAAATGCTTCCTCTCCACTCACTGCAATTCCTAGTTCACTACCTCATCTCTTAACACACAGCACCCTGAGGCTGTCTGTTAAGAGGGCAGCTTTTCATCCCTGTGATGCATTGGTCTTCAGTAAGTATGTGTTGAACTGAATTAGCTCAAAAACGATTCCTCAGATCAGGAACCTGCTGTGACTCCCCATTGTCCACCACTTCAAGTCTGTTCCTAGTGGCTTCCCAGGTTCCATCTTCTAACTTTATTCCCCTGCTGTTCCCCTCAATATATTCCTTAGTCAGTTTCAACTCTGTGCCTTGCTACCTTCCCTCCCCTTATCTACCAGGATGGATAAACTATGCCTACTAATAAACTAATGTAGTGAAGTGTGGTAATCACTCAGTTGTGTCTGATTCTTGCAACCCCAAGGACTGTATCTTGCCAGGCTCCTCTGTCCATGGAATTCTCAAGGCAAGAATACGGGGGTGGATAGCCATTCTCTTCTCCAGGGGAATCTTCCTGATCCAGGGATTGAAGCCAGGTCTCCTGCATTTCAGGCAGATTCCTTATCATCTGAGCCACCAGGGAATAATAACTAATATAATGTCAGTTTAAAATGATACCTTTTAGGGACTTCCTTGGTGGTCCGGTGGTTAAGAAATTGCCTTCCAGTGCAAGGAACATGGGTTGGATCCCTGGATTAGGAAACTAAGATCCCACAGGCTGTGGGGCAACACATGCTCTGGAGCCCATGTGCTACAACTAGAGAAAGCCTATTTCAGTTAATTAAGTCCATGAAATTCTCCAGGCCAGAATACTGGAGTGAGGAGCCTTTCTCTTCTCCAGGGGATCTTCCCACCCCAGGGATTGAACCCAGGTTTCCCACGTTGCAGGTGGGTTCTTTGCCAACTGAGCCAGAAGGGAAGCCCAAGAATACTGGAGTGGGTAGCCTATCCCTTCTCCAGGGAATCTTCCTGACCCAGGAATCGAATCTGGGTCTCCTGCATTGCAAATGGGTTCTTTACCAACTGAGCTATCAGAGAAAGCCTATGGGATGCAACTAATAGCCTGTGCACTGCAATGAAGACCTAGCTGATGCATTGGTCTTCAGTAAGTATGTGTTGAACTGAATTAGCTCAAAAACGATTCCTCAGATCAGGAACCTGCTGTGACTCCCCATTGTCCACCACTTCAAGTCTGTTCCTAGTGGCTTCCCAGGTTCCATCTTCTAACTTTATTCCCGTGCTGTTCCCCTCAATATATTCCTTAGTCAGTTTCAACTCTGTGCCTTGCTACCTTCCCTCCCCTTATCTACCAGGATGGATAAACTATGCCTACTAATAAACTAATGTAGTGAAGTGTGGTAATCACTCAGTTGTGTCTGATTCTTTGCAACCCCAAGGACTGTATCTTGCCAGGCTCCTCTGTCCATGGAATTCTCAAGGCAAGAATACGGGGGTGGATAGCCATTCTCTTCTCCAGGGGAATCTTCCTGATCCAGGGATTGAAGCCAGGTCTCCTGCATTTCAGGCAGATTCCTTATCATCTGAGCCACCAGGGAATAATAACTAATATAATGTCAGTTTAAAATGATACCTTTTAGGGACTTCCTTGGTGGTCCAGTGGTTAAGAAATTGCCTTCCAGTGCAAGGAACATGGGTTGGATCCCTGGATTAGGAAACTAAGATCCCACAGGCTGTGGGGCAACACATGCTCTGGAGCCCATGTGCTACAACTAGAGAAAGCCTATTTCAGTTAATTAAGTCCATGAAATTCTCCAGGCCAGAATACTGGAGTGAGGAGCCTTTCTCTTCTCCAGGGGATCTTCCCACCCCAGGGATTGAACCCAGGTTTCCCATGTTGCAGGTGGGTTCTTTGCCAACTGAGCCAGAAGGGAAGCCCAAGAATACTGGAGTGGGTAGCCTATCCCTTCTCCAGGGAATCTTCCTGACCCAGGAATCGAATCTGGGTCTCCTGCATTGCAAATGGGTTCTTTACCAACTGAGCTATCAGAGAAAGCCTATGGGATGCAACTAATAGCCTGTGCACTGCAATGAAGACCTAGCACAGTCAAAATAAGAATATTAATAACACTATCTTTCACACACAGGTTGTTTTGTCTGTCATTCTTTAAAATTGAAATTCTAATTCTGTTCATAGTGGCGACCTGCTTCATGTTAAATGTTTCCTGGACTCCCTTGCAGCCAGGAAGTTCATGTGACAAAATGTTAGCCAGTGAGATGTACATGGAAGTCTCTGGGTGGGGTTCTGGGAAAACTTGCTGAAGAGGACCAGGGCAGCTGGCACCTTTATCATCCTTCTTCAGTCTAGAATGCAAACTCACTGCCAGGAGGTGTAGCAGCCAGTGTTTGAGCATAAACATGAAAACTCCGTTCTCTGATGGGAGAGCTGAAAGCTATGTGGGCTTTGAGTCCCTGATGACCTCATGAAACTGTCCTACAACCATTTTCCCAGGTTGGTAAAAATTTATTCCACTTGAGAATTCCCAATGGTGAAAAATAGCCCCGGAATGGAATCATACTGTGTCAAAAGCCTAAATGTATGATGAGCATTTGCTTACGAGAGATTGTGTAACGCATGGAAGCAGTACAGAAAGACAAGGCTGTAGCCCAAGTCAGCCGAGAGTGCCACTCCTATTTCCTGAGAAAGGAAACCTTGCCTGGGAAGGAGATGAGTGACTTCATGAGCTGGAAAAGATGCTGGAAATGTCAGTCAAGGACTATGTGACTCCGTTGCTGATGGACCAGTCAAGGCCAAGATATGCTTTAGCCAATCAAGATAAAATATGCTCAAATTAGGTGTAGGAAAAACCCAGGCATTAAGATTCAGATGTTAGGGCAGATGTCTGAGCAGATGAGAGTGCTTTCATGAAATCTGTGCCACCCGGGTAAAGCTTTTGTATAGACCCAAAGTGGGCGCGTGGTTCTCCAGTGGTGACCTGGACAGTGCATGGTGGCCCACAGCTCTTGGCATCACTGGACCCCATGCTGAGAAAGCTGTTTTCTTTCCAGTTCATTCTTCAGGTTTAACTATCCCTTGAGTAGTTGATGTGTATACTATGTACAAATTTCAGAAGTGTGTGCTTCTCCCACCTCTGCCCCCCAGATTTCCCTCTTTAGAAGCAGCCATTCAAAAATGCACAGTTTTGGGACTTCCCTGGAAGTCCAGCAGTTAAAACTCTAAACTTCCAATGCAGGGAACTTGGAGTTCAATCCCTGGTTAGGGAACTAAGATCTCACATGTTGATGTAGTAGGGCCAAAAAATAAACTGAAAAAAAAAAAAAAAGAATAAGAAAAAGAAAATATATAAAAAAAAAAACAAAAATAACTCCCCAATACAGTTTCTTGTGTATTTTTCCAGATGTGTTTCATGCATCTACAAATATGTAAATTCATGTGTCCTCTTTTTTAAAAATAAATGGAACCATGCTATACACAACAGCTCTGTACTTTATTTCACTTTACATATCAGTGAGTTCCATATCGTACTTGCCTCATTCTATCCTATTGTACCGCTGGTATGTAATTTACCTGGTCCCCTACTGATGGACTTACTTGTTTTCCAACCCATTTCCTATTAGAAGAATTGTTACAGTAAATATCTTTGTACCAATTTCATTTTGCATATTAATCAATCCATGCATTCCACAAATGTTTCCTGAGCACTTGTAGCACCAGATCAGCTCTCGGCATGGTGTGTGTGGGTGTGTGTGTGGGTGTGTGTGTGTGTGTGTAGAGTAGTGAGCACAACAGATCTAGTTCTTGGTTAAGGGAGTGACATTCTGCAGACCAGAAAGCCATAGGATAAATTCCTAGAAGTGGATCACACTTTCTTTCAATTCTTCTAATGAAGTCAAGAAGAATCTCACTTTGGTGAGAAAGTCTCACTTTAGTGTCTATATATCTTTAATACACTCGCTAACACTTGCTAATCTCTTTAAGACAGAGTGTTGGTTTTGATTTAGAGGCTTTGGCAGATCCCAGATTCTGCTTAGCTGGAATTTAAAAATAACATTTGGTTTTCTTTGCTACAGTTTTACATATATTTTCCATCTACAATCAAAGTATGAAGGTTCCTTTCAAAATAATTTAAGTTAAAATTAAAAGGTGAGTTAGTTTAGAGAGGAATGCTAAATAAATAATAATATAGGTAGGAATTCAGAGGAGGGAGGGAAACCATGATGGTGATATTCAAATGACAGGTTGGGAAGCACTGATGGAGGCAAAGCAAGGAGAAAAGATGAGGCTTTCTACACTATATTCGATGTTTATTTTTGTGTCCTCACTCATCTTGGTATTGAAATGGTCATGCCTGTGTATTTCTTCCTAGACAGTTTATTTATCATTTACTGCTTGCTTGGTAATTTTTTTTTTTTAATCTTTAGGCTGTGGCTCATGGCATGTGGGATCTTAGTCCCCCCACTAGGGAGTGAACCCACATCCCCTGCGTTGGCAGCACAGAGCTTTAAACTGGACTACCTGGCAAGTTCCTGCTTGGTAATTCTTATACTTAGATTTCATTGAGCTTCTGGTCATGAAAGGGTTTTTGGTTTGGTATTGTTTGTTTATTTTTTTGGAGAACTGTTTCCAACTTGCTTTCTCTCACCAAAGCTCTTCCACTTGAATTCCCCAGATGCCGGGCCCCTTTGTCATTGCCTGCTCTGGAGAGACTTAGAAACGCCTTTGCCAGGGGGATTCAGGCAGCACCCTTAGTCAGATTTTCTTAATCTGGTTGAGACTTGCTCAATAATGCTCTTAAAGCATAAGATGATGAAATGACCAAACCCAAGTAGGCCTTCGAGGAGATTTCAAAGCCAGAACCTTCTGCACAATCCCTACAACCACCAGTGGGCCTGTTATCACCCACAGCTTGTTAGCAAAAGACACAGACAATTAGCTTGGTGGTTGCAAATGTAAACAAGAGTATATTTCACAAATGGGCTCTCTGTGCTGAGTAGGCGGTAGAAAGCCTCTGGCAGAGTGTCAGCTGTGCTCAGAGGGTGGGTGGTGCCTCAAGGCCCTGGAGAAGAGAACCTTTCTTGAGGAGGCTGAGAGGGGCTGCAGTCAAATGGAGGGGTGAGGTTGGGGGTGGGGGCAAGCAGACATATGGGCCCCAAAGGAGCATCTAGGAGCTTGGAAACTGAAAAACAAAAGGGACTTCCCTGGTTGTCCAGTGGTGAAGAATCCATCTTGTAATGCAAGGGACATGGGTTCAGTCCCTGGCTGGGGAACTAACATCTCACATGCTGAGGAACAACTAAACCTCCTGCAACCAGTGAGCCTGCCTATCACAAGAAATAAAGTTAAAAAAAAAAGGAAACAAAAAAATAAGGCCATCCATTAATGCTTAAATCCTTGAACTTTGATATTTGGTGGAGATTAATTATTGATAATTATTGCAGACCTACCTTTTAGTACTGATTTAAGTATTTTGTACTTAACTCAGTGGTTCGCAAGCTTTTTTTGCTGACTCAAACATTTTTGAGAACCTCCAAAAAGGTTTTATTTCTGTGGATTATATCTCCTGGTGTAATGCTTAATAACTGGTTCTCTGGGAGAAAAATCCTGATGTGTAGTATTTGCCAATTCCCATGGTGTAAATTCTTCCATTGTGGCCCATTTTAAGATTCCCCTGGAAATAACCAAATGTGAAATGGGGAGAGATGTGCACAGTCAACAAGTCCCAGTACAGTCCCAAGCCAGTGCAAGCCGACTCCAGCACGCCGCTGGGGTATTTACTGATAATGGGCTTCTCTAGTTGTTTAGCAGTGAAGAATTCACCTCCAATGCAGAAGCCACAGGAGACATGGGTTCATTCCCTGGGTCAGGAAGATCTCCTCGAGGGGGGAATGGCAACCCACTCCAGCATTCTTGCCTAGAGAGTCCTGTGGACATAGGAGGCTGGCAGGCTACAGTCTATAGGGTCACAAAGAGTTGGACATGACTAAAGTGATTTAGCACGCATGCAAGGTACTAGAAATTGAAAGTGAGAAAAATTTAAACTGCATTCATTGCATGTCAGTATAATAACATTCTTTGCAAAAATAACTGTTATTTTCCAAAATAAAAAAATGTTTAGTAAAAAGGGTGACATTCTTTTCTAAAAAATATTTTTGTGATTCCTTGTAACATCTAATTTAATCAAAGACTGCTGGATTCACACATCTTCTGCATTCAATCTTGTCACGCATCATATGGTCTCTGGAAAGCACTGGAGAGCAATAAAGGTAAATAATGTTTTACTATTACTATGAAAACAGTTTTGACTTCCTGGACCCCCAGACAAAATCCTGAGGACTTGCAGGGCTCCCTGGACCACACTTTAGGAATTGCTAATGTATTTACTTTTCCAAACAGTCGAATGAGGCAGGGATCTTATTATCCCAGTTTTACAGATGGGGAAACTGAGGAGTTAAGTAACTTACCTGAGGACACTTTGCTAGAAAGTGGCAAAGTCAGGATTCAAACACAGTTAATAGAGATGAGATTCAGCTAGGGACTGTCACTAGATGTATGATCTTGGAGACAATTTCTCTGAGTCCAAGGCATTGTCATTTGATGAACTCATTGTCATCCCCTAGGTTGGGTTAGACTTGACTTCATCCCTCACCCACAGGTACCTCTGATGGGTCCCTCATCTGTGCTTCCTTAGCACTCTCTCTTTTTTTCTGTCCACGTGGCACTTTAACCTACACTATTGTGGAATGCTTTTTTTTCTTTAATTTTATGTTCAGTTCAGTTCAGTCGTTCAGTCGTGTCCGACTCTTTGCAACCCCACGAATCGCAGCATGCCAGGCCACAGTGTCTATTACCAACTCCTGGAGTTCACTCAGACTCACGTGCATCGAGTCAGTGATGCCATCCAGCCATCTCATCCTTGGTTGTCCCCTTCTCCTCCTGCCCCCAATCCCTCCCAGCTTCAGGGTCTTTTCCAGTGAGCCAACTCTTCGCATGAGGTGGCCAAAGTACTGGAGTTTCAGCTTTAGCATCATTCCTTCCAAAGAAAAGCTAGGGCTGATCTCCCTCAGAATGGACTGGTTGGATCTCCTTGCAGTCCAAGGGACTCTCAAGAGTCTTCTCCAACACCACAGTTCTGAAGCATCAATTCTTCGGTGCTCAGCTTTCTTCACAGTCCAACTCTCACATCCATACATGACCACTAGAAAAACCATAGCCTTGACTAGACAGACCTTTGTTGGCAAAGTAATGTCTCTGTTTTTCAATATGCTATTTAGGTTGATCATAACTTTCCTTCCAAGGAGTAAACATCTTTTAATTTCATGGCTGCAGTCACCATCTGCAGTGATTTTGGAGCCCCCAAAAATAAAGTCTGACACTGTTTCCACTGTTTCCCCATCTATTTCCCATGAAGTGATGGAACCAGATGCCATGATCTTCGTTTTCTGAATGTTGAGCTTTAAGCCAACTTTTTCACTCTCCTCTTTTACTTTCATCAAGAGGCTTTTTAGTTCCTCTTCACTTTCTGCCATAAGGATGGTGTCATATCTGAGGTTATTGAAATTTCTCCCGGCAATCTTGATTCCAGCTTGTGCTTCTTCCAGCCCAGCATTTCTCATGGTGTACTCTGCATATAAGTTAAAGCAGGGTGACAATATATAGCCTTGACATACTCCTTTTTATGTTACGTGTATTTAAATTTTTTCACTTATTTTTTTATGAGAGGATCCACCAGGTATTAGTTGTGGCATTCGGGGTCTTAGTTGCAGCAAGAGAATTCTTAGTTGCAGCATGTGGGATCTAGTTTCCTGATCAGGGATCAAACCTGGGCCCCCTGCATTGGGAGGGTGGAGTCTTAATCACTGGACCATCTGGAAAGTCCCATGTGGAAGAAATGAAGAAATGAATCAATAAATACATGGACATTTCATGCCAAGGCAGGATGAGTCCCTCCTACCCAGAGTTCTTTTCTGTGGCTCCAGAGATGGAAGAGTAGGGATGGGACAAGGAATGGAGGTTATAATGCATGTATATACATTTGTTCTGAACTGTTGCATCACCAAAATCATAGGATGAGTCACAAGCTAGAATTGTCTCTGCCTAAAATTTCCAAAGCAATACAGGTCATTCTCTCTTTGCCCAAAGTTACCGGTACCTAATCTTCCCATCACTTGGCACTCAGAACCTCAGTTTTGGTAGCCTTCATCCTTCTGGAAAAAACCTCCATTTTCCTTTGTGCTGCTGGGGTGGGCTGCGGAACTCTCTGTTTTTTTTTGTTTGTTTGCTGGTTGTTTTTTTAATATGTATTTATTTACTTTTGGTTGCATCAGGTAGGTCTTAGTTGCATCATGTGGGGTTTTAGCTGTAGAATGCAGGCTCTTTGTTGCAGTGAAGGGTTCTCTGTAGTTGTGGTGTGTGGGCTTAAGTTGCTCCACAGAATGTAGGCTGTCAGTTCCCAGACCAGGGATCGAACTCCCATCCCCTGCATTGGAAGGCAGATTCTTAACCACTGGACCGCCAGGGAAAGTCCTCTCTGCCTTTTCCTTTCATACCCCAGCCTTTTTATTGTTATCAGCAATCCTCCCCTCTACCTTTTTCTGTTCCATCTTTTTACAGCATCACTTATAGAAAGGGTCAGGCATGCAAGAGTGGAAGTGTCCTTGTTCCAGTGCCCGGTATTACTTAGTACCTAATTAGTGGCTGCACTGCTGGAGGCTGGGGACGCTGGGGAGATGCAGCCTGGGCAGGTGGGAATCGGTTAGATGGAGGCCGCCTCCTTAGGAGCCTCTCAACTTCCTCTTTCACTATCTATCTGCGGTCCTTTCCAGCAGGGTGACCTTCTAGGATTCTCAGAAGCTGCTGAAGAGAAGTGTAATTGTGGGGGGAGGGAGGGAGGCAACACAAAGACCATCAACCAGGATTCTGCCTGGAAGGTCACAGGGCTTAACCAGAGACCTTTCAGAAGAAGCAAAAAGGAACTGAGAAAACAGCCAGGACTCTGCTTCGCCTGGAGTTCCTGGAATTCTGCTTTGTGTGTGAGCTTCCCGCGGCTGCCAAGGCCCCTCTAACAGGAGATAAGAGTGGGAAGCGACAGGGTGGGTGGAGAGGCAGCTTGGCCTGGCACTTCTCTGGGACACCTCCAGCTTTGGAGCCCTGGCTCTCCTGAGACCTGCATCCAGGAGGGTGGGTAGCTGCCTGCTGTGCAAGGGGTGGGGCAATCTACAAGGCAGGTTCTCTTCTGACCCAGCATCCAGCTCTCTGCCTACCTGGTGTGGAGCAGGCTCCCAGTCTGAGGCCACTGTCTCTAGAGGGTCAGCTTCATAACATGACCTTTACCCGGGAAGAAATGGACCCCTGAACCCAGGGCCACTTTTATGGTTCAGTACTTGTCTTGTTGCGCAGTTATGTCTGACTCTGCGATCCCATGGACTGCGGCATACCAGGCTTCCACTGTCCTTCAAAATCTCCTGGGGTTTGCTCAGACTCATGTCCATTGCATCAATGATGCCATCCAACTATCTCATCTTCTGTCATTCTCTTCTCCTCCTGCCCTCAAGCTTTCCTAACATCAGGGTCTTTTCCAATGAATTTGTTCTTCGCATCAGGTGGCCAAAGTACTGGAGCTTCAGCTTCAGCCTCAGTCCTTCCAATGAGTATTCAGGGTTGATTTCCTTTAGGAATGACTGGTTTGATCTCCTTACTGTCCAAGGGACTCTCAAGAGTCTTCTCCAACCCCACAGTTCAAAAGCATCAATTTTTCAGCACTCAGCCTTCTTTACATGATTACATGACATGACTACTGGAAAAACCAAGCTTTGTGCGAACCTTTGTCGGAAGGTGGTGGATGCATGTATCCTGATGCTGCTCTGTGTTTTAGGGGCTCAGAGCAGCTTTGTTCTCCCTCCTGTGCCCCCCAGCTCCCCCGGTCTTCAAATGCTCAGATAAGGTGCTTAATCCATCCATTCAACAAACACTTATTAAGTGCCTGCTATGACAAGTCCTGGATTCTGCATGATTCTACATCACCTGCTGCAGGAGGCTTCCAATCTAGTGTCACTAAATAAGTAACTACAAAGAGTTGTGGCCTGGTAGGTCTCATGGAGATAGAGTGACCGTACAATTTAGTATTCTAACTAGGACACCATTGAGAGTAAAAGTGATTGCTGCAGGTTAAGTTCCCCAGGAAGCAGAGACTAAGATGGGGCCAGGGGCTGGATCTCATGCAGAAAGATCATAAGGAGGGTTTTAGGGATCAATACCTGAAAAGGAAGGAACAGAAGCCAGACGGGGCAGAGGGCGAGGTTGAGAGGTGACAGAGTCTCAGTGAAAACCTCGGCCAGCCTCACAGGGAGCCCAGAGCTGAAGCGGCCCTTCAGCCTCATCTCCAGCTGGGCCATGGGGCCTGGCTTATATAACATCTGTGGAGCAGTGAGTGGTTACTGGAGACCGGAGGCCTCTGGAAGGAGGTGTCCTTGGGGGAGACTGTTCCCTTCAGCCGAGGTGATGCCCAAAGGGGGTTGACAGCTGAAGGCATCTTCTGGTTGGCCTTCCCAACAGCTGGGGATTTGGATGGTACATCGCAGCATCCGCCACAGGGACTCAATGACAACTCTGTCCAGGCGATAGGCATAACCCAGGCTGTCCCTGGTGCTCACAGCAAGAGCACCGGCTGGGGGTTTCAGCTGGAGCCCTGTACTGGTGCAGGGTGGCATGAAGCTCCAGGCATCAGGTACCACCTCAGGTCTGGTTCTATCTGCAACCTCTTAATCGCCAGCTCTCTTCCTTCCCTTCCTCTATTTCCTTTGCTTTAGGGCATCACTTGTGGCTTTTGCAGTCATTATATCCTTCACTTTGTATGCATTGTTATCATTTGATTTGTAGTGAGGAGGGTGTAATTTTTTAAATTATTTATTTACTTGTTTATTTTTGGCTGCAGTGGGTCTTCACTGCTGCGTGGGCTTTCTCTGGCTGTGGTGTGTGGGTTTCTCACAGCGGTGGCTTCTCTCGTAGAGCATGGGCTCTAGAGTGTCGGCTCAGTAGTGTGGTTGCATGGGCTTAGGTGCTCCACAATGTGCGGGATCTTCCTGACTAGGCATCGAACCCTTGTGTCTTGCACTGGCAGGCGGACTCTTAACCATTGAACCACCAGGGAAGTCCCAGGGGGTATACTTTTTATTCTCATTCCCACAACTGAACTATTAGGAAGTCCTTTGATTGTGATCTCCCAAACAGAGCCTCATTCTGTTCTGTTTCTCCATCTCCGCCTCTTTCCTAACTGCTGATATTGTTTTGATTTTGAATCAAATTGACAAACAGCTTGGAGCTGCTGAAGAGACAGGTGACAATGTCAACAAAAAGGTGAGACCAGTGAAGGAGTCTTAAGGAGAGCCTACGAACTAAACAAACTTCAGAAAAGCCACAAACACAATACCTGATCTGAAAATCAGCACATTACCTGAAAGTTGAGGGTATTCCCTCTCTGGAGTAAACTGAGAGGCAGGGGATCACAGTGGTTAGTGATATGGGCACAGAGGTCGAAATGCTTGGGTTTATGAAAACTCGAGCCAGCTTCTTGATTTCTGTGTGTCTCAGTTTGTCTGTAAAACAGTGTACGCGTGCTAAGTTGCTTCAGTCATGTCCGTATCTTTATGAACCTATAGACTGTAGCCCATCAGAGTCCTCTGTCCATTCTCTAGGCAAGAATACTGGAGTGGGTTGCCATTGTTACTCCAGGGGATTTTCCCAACCCAGGGATTGAGCCTGCATCTCTTATGTCTCCTGCACTTCAGGCAGGTTCTTTATCACTAGTACCACCTGGGAAGCTCCCTGTAAAACAGAGGTAATTGCAACAGAAGTGTGGGTTTGACATTTAGAGCAGTGTCCTTGGGGCGCATGGGAAGTACTCTTTCAGGGTTAGCTATTAGTATGATCCTGGGAGCTGCCATCTTGGTCCACATTCAGCATGGCAGATGTGGCTGTTGGTACCCCTGCTGGTCCTGCTTTTCCTTCTGTTCTTGTCTCCAACACATGTGACCTGACTCATCCATTCAAAATATAATTCTTGAGTGCCTACCCAGGGAACCAGGCACTAAATTATTGTTTCAGTCTTCTGCATCCCACAAATCCTTGACCATCCCACAAATCCTTGAACATTCCACAGGTCCTGCCTTGGGTTTACATTTCTTGGAGATAAGAGGCCCTGTTCTCCTAGCTCCCATTTCTTATTTGTGCTCAGGGTCACCCAGATGAAAAGCCAGTTTCTATATGACCTGGCTACCTCTTGTCCTCCCTTTACAGTTCAGTTCAGTAGCTCAGTCGTGTCCAACTTTTTGTGACCCCATGAACCACAGCACACCAGGCCTCTTTGTCTATCACCAACTCCTGGAGTTCACTCAAACTCACGCCCATTGAGCCAGTGATGCCATCCAGCCATCTTATCCTCTGTCGTCCCCTTCTCCTCCTGCCCTCAATCTTTCCCAGCATCAGGGTCTTTTCCAATGAGTCAGCTCTTCACATCAGGTGGCCAAAGTGTTGGAGTTTCAGCCTCAACATTGGTCCTTCCAATGAACACCCAGGACTGATCTCCTTTAGGATGGATTGGTTGGACCTCCTTGCAGTCCAAGGGACTCTCAAGAGTCTTCTCCAACACCACAGTTTAAAAGCATCTATTCTTCAGTGCTCAGCTTTCTTTATAGTCTAACTCTCACATTTATATATGACTACTGGAAAAACCATAGCCTTGACTAGACGGATCTTTGTTGACAAAGTAATCTTTCTGCTTTTTAATATGCTGTCTAGGTTGGTCATAACTTTCCTTCCAAGAAGTAAGCGTCTTTGGAACATGGAATGTTAGGTCCATGAATCAAGGCAAATTGGAAGTGGTCAAACAGGAGATGGCAAGAGTGAACATCAACATTCTAGGAATCAGCAAACTAAGTTGGACTGGAATGGGTGAATTTAACTCAGATGACCATTATATCTCCTACTGTAGGAAGGAATCCCTTAGAAGAAATGGAGTAGCCATCATAGTCAACAAAAGAGTCCAAAATGCAATACTTGGATGAAATCTCAAAAACGACATTAGATTATTAAGTTTTGGACTGCATATTGTTAGGAGGTTATGGATGTTAAAAATAAGTCCAACAAATTTATGAGTAATTACTTCACCATTGTAGGGAAATTAGAAGCATATCTCTATTCTTTGAAGAAGGTGGTAAAAACAAATGTATTTCTTTCAGTATTATCCCTTGATGCTTCTTTCACTTACAAAGTGCTAGCCCAAATGAACAGCAGAATTCTGACACATTATGGGGAAACATAATTCAGAATTATGAATGTTGAAAGCTCAACATTCAGAAAACTAAGTTCATGGCATCTGGTCCCATCACTTCATGGGAAATAGAGGGGGAAACAGTGGAAACAGTGTCAGACTTTATTTTGGGGGGGCTCCAAAATCACTGCAGATGGTGACTGCACCCATGAAATTAAAAGATTAATTTTAATTTCCTCCTTGGAAGGAAATTTATGACCAACCTAGATAGCATATTAAAAAGCAGATACATTACTTTGCCAACAAAGGTCCGTCTAGTCAAGGCTATGGTTTTTCCAGTGGTCGTGTATGGATGTGAGAGTTGGACTGTGAAGAAAGCTGAGTGCTGAAGAATTGATGCTTTTGAACTGTGGTGTTGGAGAAGACTCTTGAGAGTCCCTTGGACTGCAAGGAGATCCAACCAGTCCATCCTAAAGGAGATCAGTCCTGGGTGTTCATTGGAAGGACTGATGCTGAAGCTGAAGCTCCAATACTCTGGCCACCTCTTGCGAAGAGTTGACTCATTGAAAAAGACCCTGATGCTGAGAGGGATTGGGAGCAGGAGGAGAAGGGTACGACAGAGGATGAGATGGCTGGATGGCATCACCAACTTGATGCACATGAGTTTGAGTGAACTCCAGGAGTTGGTGATGGACAGGGAGGCCTGGCGTGCTACAATTCATGGGGTTGCAAAGAATCGGACATGACTGAGCGACTGAACTGAACTGATGGGGAAGCAAGATGTAGTCGTTCTTTTTTAAATTCTTTTTTTACCTGGTGCCTTTGACATCTGAAACCAGTAAATGAATACTTTACTGACTCAATGTATCCTATAATTATACCCTTCTGTTCTGAACCTCATACAAATAAAACCAATAGCCCCTTTTGTTAATAAGAATTACTTTTAGTTAAGGAAGAAGTCAAGAGTTTAATATCAGATTTGGTAATTATACCTAGAAAATGGAATTGGTTATAATTTGTATAAACTTTTACTTGGAAAATACTTTCTCTTCGAGAATAATTTCCCTTATCATAAGCAGGAAAGAGTGTTTATTTTTTTTAATGTAGGTTCTATATTAATTTATTAGGCATATATGTGTGACCTTTTGAATTTTTTCCTCTAGAGCAAGGGATCAGCAAACTCTGTCGCTGGTGTCCAATCTGTGCCATATGTCTTGTGAATAGTTTTGTTGGAACACAGACACATCTGTTAGTTTACTTATTGTCTGTAGCTACTCTCAGCTAAAACTCCAGAGTTGAGCAGTTAGAGAAACCAGTTATATGGCCTTCATAGCCTATAATATCTATGGTGCTGCTGCTGCTGCTAAGTCACTTCAGTCGTGTCTGACTCTGTGCGATGCCATAGACGGCAGCCCACCAGGCCCTCCCGTCCCTCGGATTCTCCAGGCAAGAACACTGGAGTGGGGTGCCATTTCCTTCCTTGCTCAGTCATGTCTGACTGTTTGCGACCCCATGGACTGCAGCCTACCAGGCTCCTCTGTCCACGGAATTTTCTAGGCAAGAGTACTGGAGTGGGGTGCCATTGCTTTCTCCGATTATTATCTTATCCGATTATTATCTATGACGCTTTGCCAAAAAAGTTTGCCTTTTCCTGTCCTAGAGAGAGAGTAGTTGCAGTTTCTCCATTCTTTGCTCACTTTTTTCTGTTTCTATTTAAATTACTTCAGGTAAGTGTGTTTCCTTGCTCCCTTACCTCCCTGTCCTTTCTCACTGTCTTGTCTTTCTCTCTCCCCAAGTCTCTCTCCTGCCTTACTGGAATGAGTCTTCTAGCAATATTTGACTTGGACAGTAAAATGGATTTTCTCATAAAGAATATAGCTCCAGTTTAAAGTACAATATTATTAGTACTTTGTTCTTTAATATCATCCAGAAACCAGCAGCCTCAAAAAGAGAAACTTTGGTTTAATTAATTTAAATCTATGGACCTAGAACTATGCTTGAAGGAAAGTTATGTTATATTTTCTTGTTTTTAGGAGTGTTAGTTTAATTTTTAACTATATCCTGTCGAGGTTTTGACTTATTTTATGACTTTTTATTTTAGCAAAGATCTCAGTACAGTGCTTTATACCTGTCTCTTATACACATCTTGATGCCCTCCAACCTACTGGAATGAGTCTTCTAGCAATATTTGACTTGGACAGTAAAATGGATTTTCTCATAAAGAATATAGCTCCAGTTTAAAGTACAATATTATTAGTACTTTGTTCTTTAATATCATCCAGAAACCAGCAGCCTCAAAAAGAGAAACTTTGGTTTAATTAATTTAAATCTATGGACCTAGAACTATGCTTGAAGGAAAGTTATGTTATATTTTCTTGTTTTTAGGAGTGTTAGTTTAATTTTTAACTATATCCTGTCGAGGTTTTGACTTATTTTATGACTTTTTATTTTAGCAAAGATCTCAGTACAGTGCTTTATACATAGACGTTCAGTATTTACTGAATGATGAACACCAAGTTGGCTCTCGGACCTAACTCCAAGTTATTTCATAATAATGAAGAAGTTAGTTACTCAAGAGGACATAAAAATCTTAAATATCTATGTCTGTAATTAACAGAACTTAAAAATACATGAAGGGAAAACTGATAAAACTACAGGGAGAAATCAACAAATCCACAGTTGTGAAGCCTCCAAGCCAGGCTTCAGCAATACGTGAATTGTGAACTTCCAGATGTTCAAGCTGGTTTCAGAAAAAGCAGGGGAACCAGAGATCAAATCGCCAACATCTGCTAGATCATGGAAAAAGCAAGAGAGCTCCAGAAAAACATCTATTTCTGCTTTATTGACTATGCCAAAGCCTTTGACTTTGTGGATCACAATAAATTGTGGAAAATTCTGAAAGAGATGGGAATACCAGACCACCTGATCTGCCTCTTAAGAAACCTATATGCAGGTCAGGAAGCAACAGTTAGAACTGGACATGGAACAACAGAGTGGTTCCAAATAGGCAAAGGAGTATGTCAAGACTGTATATTGTCACCCTGCTTATTTAACTTCTAT
Source organism: Madoqua kirkii (assembly GCA_006408675.1). NCBI lineage: Eukaryota > Metazoa > Chordata > Mammalia > Artiodactyla > Bovidae > Madoqua > Madoqua kirkii. The sequence continues at coordinate 65,862 of SJYC01125620.1, forward strand.
GCAGAGTACATCATGAGAAACGCTGGGCTGGAAGAAGCACAAGCTGGAATCAAGATTGCTGGGAGAAATATCAATAACCTCAGATATGCAGATGACACCACCCTTATGGCAGAAAGTGAAGAAGAGCTAAAAAGCCTCTTGATGAAAGTAAAAGAGGAGAGTAAAAATGTTGGTTTAAAGTTAAACATTCAGAAAATGAAGATCATGGCACCTGGTCCCATCACTTCATGGCAAATAGTTGGGGAAACAGTGAGAATAGTGGCTGAATTTATTTTTCTGTGTTCCAAAATCACTGCGGATGGTGACTGCAGCCATGAAATTGAAGGACACTTACTCCTTGGTAGGAAAGTTATGACCAACCTAGACAGCATATTAAAAAGGAGAGACATTACTTTGTCAGCACATGTCCATCTAGTCAAGGCTATGGTTTTCCCAGTGGTCATGTATGGTTGTGAGAGTTGGACTATGAAGAAAGCTGAGTGCCAAAGAATTGATGCTTTTGAACTGTGGTGTTGGAGAAGACTCTTCAGTGTCCCTTGAACTGAAAGGATATCCAACCAGTCCATCCTAAAGGAGATCAGACCTGTTTTCAGTGGAAGGATTTATGTTGAAGCTGAAACTCCAATACCTTGGCCACTTGATGTGAAAAGCTGACTCATTTGAAAAGACCCTGATGCTGGGAAAGATCAAGGGCAGGCGGAGAAGGGGACGACAGAGGATGAGATGGTTGGATGGCATCACCAACTCAATGGACATGGGTTTGGGTGGACTCCAGGAGTTGATGATGGACAGGGAGGCCTGGTGTGCTGCGGTTCATGGGGTTGCAAAGAGTCGGACACGTCTGAGTGATTGAACTAAACTGAATTCTTTAAAAGGCAACTAGGTATTTCCACTCTAGTGTGAGAAACAGGACATGCACACTGAGAACCAAAACACAGAGCAGGTATCTACCAGCACCAGAATCATAATCTCTACAGTCTAGAGAGGGAGGTAAAACATCCTTCCATCTAAGCATTAATTCTGTAAATCTCAGAATTAGTTTCCCACCATATTTCCCCCACATCACATTCACCCACTAAATTAACACCAGAGTGGATCTCCTAATCTACATATCTGGTTATGTGACATCACTCCTGAAATGTGAGAAACAGGACATGCACACTGAGAACCAAAACACAGAGCAGGTATCTACCAGCACCAGAATCATAATCTCTACAGTCTAGAGAGGGAGGTAAAACATCCTTCCATCTAAGCATTAATTCTGTAAATCTCAGAATTAGTTTCCCACCATATTTCCCCCACATCACATTCACCCACTAAATTAACACCAGAGTGGATCTCCTAATCTACATATCTGGTTATGTGACATCACTCCTGAAATCATTCAACAGTGCTTCCTCCCCAACAGGATAAACTTCAAATTCCAACATGTTGTATAAAGTCTTCCACAATCTAGACCCTGTGTCTGGTCTTGGTTTCATTTCAGTGTTGCCGACATTCCTTTCCCCTCTTCTCCAATTTGTTTATGTTTCAAGTTCAATTAATAGTAAGTTGGGGTGACAGAAATAAACCCATGCACCCATCAGTACCTTAGTTTTGACAAAGGAGGCAAGAATACACAATGGAGCAAAGACAGCCTCTTCAATAAATGCTGCTGGAAAAACTGGACAACTACATGTAAAAGAATGAAATTAGAACACTT
>SJYC01125621.1:0-20270 GCA_006408675.1 Madoqua kirkii
AGATGGAGAAGCTCTATACAGTCAGCAAAAACAAGACCAGGAGCTGACTGTGGCTCAGATCATGAACTCCTTATTGCCAAATTCAGACTTAAATTGAAGAAAGTGGGGAAAACCACTAGACCATTCAGGTATGACCTAAATCAAATCCTTATGACTATACAGTGGAAGTGAGAAATAGATTTAAGGGACTAGATCTGATAGACAGAGTGCCTGATGAACTATGGATGGAGGTTTGTGACACTGTACAGGAGACAGAATCAAGACCATCCCCAAGAAAAAGAAATGTCAAAAAGCAAAATGGCTGTCAGAGAAGGCCTTACAAATAGCTGTGAAAAGAAGAGAAGTGAAAAGCAAAGGAGAAAAGGAAAGATACACCCATTTGAATGCAAAGTTCCAAAGAATAGCAAGGAGAGATAAGAAAGCCTTCCTCAGAGATCAATGCAAAGAAATAGAGGAAAAGACTAGAATGGGAAAGACTAGAGATCTCTTCAAGAAAATTAGAGACATCAAGGGAACATTTCATGTGAAGATGGGCTCAATAAAGGACAGAAATGGTAGGGACCTAACAGAAGCAGAAGGTATTATGAAGAAGTGGCAAGACTACACAGAAGAACTGTACAAAAAGGATCTTCACAAACCAGATAATCATGATGGTGTGATCACTCACACTCACCTAGAGCCAGACATCCTAGAATGTGAAGTCAAGTGGGCCTTAGGAAGCATCTCTATGAACAAAAGTAGTGGAAGTGATGGAATTCCAGTTGAGCTATTTCAAATCCTGAAAGATGATGCTGTAAAAGTGCTGCACTCAATATGTCAGCAAATTTGCAAAACTCAGCAGTGGCCACAGGACTGGGAAAGGTCAGTTTTCATTTCAATCCCAAAGAAAGGCTATGTCTTCCCTTTTAGACCTCAGCTACTGGCTGAGACTGAGCACAGTGAAGGACCCCATGGATCCTTCCTCTTGGACTCCAGAAGGTTCGGTGGGAGAGGAAGTCCTTTGCAGCATGGAGCTCCGCTCTTTCATGTGACTGCATTCTTCATGGGGATCCTACCTTGCCCATGGCCTTGTGTACTCTGGCCTGTGCCTTGTTTTTCTGGATGTCTTGCCTGATGTCAGGAAAGGCCCTGGAAGGGATGAGGAAAATCAAAGAGAGCAAGGGGCAGAGCACATGGAAGAAAGAAGTGAGGCCAAATGAGGCAAGAGGTTGTAAAAGAGACTTTCTGGTGGTCCAGGGGTTAAGGCTTCCCCCTTCCACTGCAGGGGGCACAGGTTCAGTCCTTGCGTGGGGAAGCGAGATCCCACATGCAGAAACAAAAGCAAAAATAAAAAAGGGCTGAAAGGGAAGAATGGAGGAAGGTTGCCAATGACAACATTTGATCTGAGTTTTACGCATTGATACCTCAGTCTGTATAATGGCCCTGGAAATTCAGTATGGTTATCACCCCCATTTTCCAGGGGAGGAGACTGAAGCAAAGGTGAGTTATGAAACTTGCCCAGAGCCTTATGGCTTGTAAGTGCCAGCCCTGGAACTTGAACTCAGAATCTGATTCAACTCTCTAGAGCAAGGAAGGTGCAGACGTCCTACAAGGGCATCATCTTGAGGAGAGGGCATGTGCCTGTCATATAGCCGGTGATCAGTAAACAGTGTTGAACGGATGGGGATTCAGGGGGGTTGAGGCTGAAGGCTGTGAATTGACACTATATAAATTCCTGGTGTCTGTCGGCACTGGCTAGTGAAGCATCTTACCTTCCCCACCACTTAATTCCTCAGCCACCTTAATCAGGGCCCTGAAATCCACCTATCAGGAGGAGATCTGAATTTACCAGTTCTCGGTCCCCATGACCCATCCCGCTGTGTGATGAGGGAGGAGGCTGTGGAGAGGGGCACAGCTTGACATTGATCATTTCCTACCCTGGGGCCAGAGTCGAGGCACTTAGTTTCACTCTCTTCCATCAGAAACTAGGACTAGTAAGTCCAGCCTCACAGGGTCTTTGGGAGATGAAATTACACAGGGGCAAAGCCTTGTGCAGGGCGGGGAGGCATAAATGGACACTGTTATATTGCAGTTCCTGGTCACTAGTCCTACTGCTCAGATGGCCGAGGGGGTCTCTAAGGTTGACAAAGGCCCTTCTGCTGCTGTTATATTGCAGTTCCTGGTCACTAGTCCTACTGCTCAGATGGCCGAGGGGGTCTCTAAGGTTGACAAAGGCCCTTCTGCTGCTGTTATATTGCAGTTCCTGGTCACTAGTCCTACTGCTCAGATGGCCGAGGGGGTCTCTAAGGTTGACAAAGGCCCTTCTGCTGCTGTTATATTGCAGTTCCTGGTCACTAGTCCTACTGCTCAGATGGCCGAGGGGGTCTCTAAGGTTGACAAAGGCCCTTCTGCTGCTGTTATATTGCAGTTCCTGGTCACTAGTCCTACTGCTCAGATGGCCGAGGGGGTCTCTAAGGTTGACAAAGGCCCTTCTGCTGCTGTTATATTGCAGTTCCTGGTCACTAGTCCTACTGCTCAGATGGCCGAGGGGGTCTCTAAGGTTGACAAAGGCCCTTCTGCTGCTGTTATATTGCAGTTCCTGGTCACTAGTCCTACTGCTCAGATGGCCGAGGGGGTCTCTAAGGTTGACAAAGGCCCTTCTGCTGCTGTTATATTGCAGTTCCTGGTCACTAGTCCTACTGCTCAGATGGCCGAGGGGGTCTCTAAGGTTGACAAAGGCCCTTCTGCTGCCGTTATATTGCAGTTCCTGGTCACTAGTCCTACTGCTCAGATGGCCGAGGGGGTCTCTAAGGTTGACAAAGGCCCTTCTGCTGCCGTCTCAGCCTGACATGGATCCTCACCAGGCAGGCGGGCAGGCACTGCAGACCTCCCTGTCTGTTTCACAGTTGAGCAAATTGAAGCCCAGAAGGTCAGAGAGGACATGGAGGCCGTGTGGAGGTCTATGAGGGGGTCCACAGGGGTGTCAGGAAGAGAGGGCCCCCTCTGGGTCCCAGAGCCCAGTGTGCCTGCCTGCCTGACCCTCCTCCCTCGGCTGCCGAGCCCATCCGTGTGGCTGGGATCTGCTGGCCCATAAACGGGTCTCCGTGTCTCTTTCCAGCAGCAGCCTGACCTTGTCTACTTGGAGAAAAACAGGAAGCTGGGCTCTGCCAGGAATAGGAACACACCCTTCCTCAGCTCTGGGCTGGAGGATGCTGCAGTGGTTGGGGGGCGCCTGGGGACAGGACAAGGGACAGCATGTGTGGTAGGGGCTCTCGGCCAAGCCAGGGTGCCCGGGGCCCCACTGCCCACTGAGGGGCTTGCCTCAGTAGGCTGGTCTTGCTCTGGCCTGGCCTTGCTGAGAGCCCCCAGGGACAAAGAGCTGGGAAGTCAGGAGGAAGAGCTCCTGGCCTTCCTCTCCTCGTGGGAGCAAAATTATGGGGCACCAGGGCCACAGATGACTTTTGCCTTTGTGAGCCCCCTTTTCCATTTAAAAAAATATTTAAAAAATATGATACAACTGAATTGATATAAAAGTGAAAGTCTCTCAGTCGTATTATCCAACTCTTTGGGACCCAGGCCAAAATACGAGAGTGGGCGGCTTTTTCTCTTCTCCAGGGGATCTTTCCAATCCAGGGATTGAACCCAGGTCTCCCGCATTTCAGGCAGACTCTTTACCAGCTGAGCCACAAGGGAAGCCCAAGAATACTCAGGGAAGCCCAAGAATACTGGAGTGGGTAGCCTATCCCTTCTCCGAGGGATTTTCCCAAGCCAGAAATTGAACCAGAGTCTCCTGAATTGCAGGTGGATTCTTTACCAACTGAGCTATCAGGGAAGCCTTACATTGATATAAAGATAAATATAATCCAACATGGCTTCATGATTACATGATTAGGAAATACCAAATGATTTTATTCAATTTATCTTTTGGTTTTAAGATAAATTAAAATAAAAATATTCACATGGGCTCATGAAAGTATCATGGGTCCTGTGCCTAGAAAGTCATGCTCCCCGCTGTGGTCCCGTAGCAAAGATACTAGCATTCAGATGTTAGAGGGGAATATCTGGCTTAACCTAGAAATAGAACTTCACTGAGCCTCAGTTTCCTCTTCTGTAGAATGGAGCCATGAGAGTATCTGACCTTGGGAAAAGTTTCTGTACAGGACCTGGCCCTAAGGCTCCCCTGCTGTTTTCACAGTGTCCGTGTGAGCCTCAGAGCCTGAGGCAGACCAAGGGGTTTGGGGACACTCCCAGGGTTCTCACATCTTTAACTTCTCCCTCATAACCTGTCTGTCCATCTTGGACCCCTGCTTCAGAGTCAGACCCCAGGTAACAATGAACCTAATGAATGGTGCGGGTCCAGCTCACAAACCGCTTCACCTCATGACCCCATCAGTCTGCAAAACAGCCCCAGGAGGCAGGTCTTATGTGATGGCTCCTCCTGTTTTCCCAGCATGGACACTGACCATCAGAGAGGTTAGGCAACTTGTTCAAGGTCACACTGGCAGGGGCAGAGCTGGGACAAGAGTTTAGATGTGTCAGCCTTGACCTCAGTTGGCTCTGTTAAACTGGACACCCCCAGGTGTCCACGGCAACCAGTGCACTTGCGTGCTGGTCTTCTGACAAGGTAGGTGGCAAGGACTGGAGGGACTGGGGAAGGGCTCAGGACCTTCCTGGGATGTGTGGACAGGGCTTCATAGATGTAATAAGGCTCTTGGTGTCACCCACGGGGGTCCCTGAGGATCCAGACTTCTGTCTTTGCCCTGCCTGGGGCCTCAGCCAGGACTGATTCCTTGGCCGTACTGCTCCAGATTCGCCCCTCTCTCCCCTCCCCGCCTCCTGTGCCCTGCTCCTCTTTATTCGCTGTGTCTTTACTAGCAACATAGTTAGGTACCTGCTGAGTCTAGAACCCAGGGGAGAAATAGCCGCTGTTTTATGTTAGAGCTCTAGGGTCATCTTTCATTTTTTAACTTTTTTATTTGAAAACAATTTCCCATCTTCAATCGTACATACTTTCACAAACAGAAATATAGTGACAAGTTGGTATTCATGTAAGATCTAAGTAAAGAAGTCAGGCTCAGTACTAAGATGAATTCCCTCATAAATATTGTCTAAGTACAAAAACTGTCTACCTCATAGTGTAAAGAGAACTCCTTTTAAAGTCCTTGAAACAGAGACTGAATTGCCAGCTGGTAGGGATGGTTCGGGTTAAGGTTTTTTATTTCTGTGATGTTTCTAATTAAAACCTCCCAGCTTCTCTAGCGGAATCAGGCCACTTTGGTCTCTTGTTATTTTGGTGTTTCCTAAGAATCTGAGCTGGGGCTGGATGACGAATGTGCTCCTCACCCCTTTGGGCATGGACTCTGTGGGCTGGTGGCCTGACGTGCCACTGGTCTAGCCCCTCCTTTGTCAGAAGAGGAAGAGGGTGGGAGTGGGGAAGACAGGTCACCCAGCTCACGGGTGCCGAGATGGGAGGAGAATCCACTGGCTCGGGGGGTGGTCTCTAGTAGTGGCAGTCGCTCAGTCGTGTCTGACTCTTTGCAACCCCACAGACTGGAGCCCACCAGGATCCTCTGTTCATGGGATTCTCCAGGCAAGAATACTGGAATGGATTGCCATTTCTTTCTCCAGGGGATCTTCCCAACCCAGGGATCGAACCTAGATCTCCTACATTGCCAGCAGATTCTTAACCGTCTGAGCTACAGGAAATGCTGGGCGGGGGTGGTGATGGTAGTGAATGACCCAAATCTGATCCTGTCACTGCTCTGCCTGAAACCCTCAGGGGCCCTTCTGGCTTGTGTGCCTCCCCAGCCCAGCAGGACTGTGCCCCCTGCCCACTGGAACCAGCTGGCTCCTCCACCATGTCTCACTTCCTGCCCCTCTGGCTGAGGCAGGCGGATGCTTGTTACTCCCATTCCAGCCTCCTTGCAACATTCTTCCCAGCCTTCAGCATCTGGAAATGACCTATTTCTGTCCCTCAGTATTTGCGTAGAGTCTTTGGATTGAGTGCATCTGCCTCACTGGGTTGTAAGCTCCCTGACGGCCAGGCCCTGACTGGTCCTGCTCACCACTCTATACACAGTGCCAAGCTCAGGGCCAGCCTACAAGAGGCGTGTGGGAAATATTCCTTGACACCATGATTATATTTACACATATAGTGATTTTCTTAAAATTTGTGGCTGCGCTGGGTCTTCGTTGCTGTGTGCAGGCTTCTCTAGTTGTGGCAAGTGGGGGGTTACTCTTCATCGTGGTGCGAGGGCTTCTTATTGTGGTGGCTCCTCCCGTCGAAGAACACAGGCTCTAGGTTTATGGGCTCAGTAGTTGAGGTGTTTGGGCTTAGTTGCTCCATGACATGTTGGATCTTCCCAGACCAGGGATCCAACTCATGTCTCCTGCGCTGACAGGCAGATTCTTATCCACTGGACCACAGCGAAGTCCTAAGCATATAGTATTAGTTCACAGAATAATGACATCAACAACTGTTTGCTGGAAGATAAGCTTAGGAGTCCTACAGACCTGGGTTCTGTTGTAAGTCCTTACTTAAATTTTAACTTTAATTTTTTCCTTGGACAAGACATTAATGAAAAAATTTTGAGATACTAATCCCTCTCTCTCCCTCTTTGCTCATGGTGGTGGGTGGTGGTGGTTTAGTCGCTAGGTCATGTCCGACTCTTGCAACCCCATGGGCTATAGCCCATCAGGCTCCTCTGTCTATGGGATTTCCCAGGCAGGAATACTGGAGTGGATTCTTCTGGGAATCTTCCAGATCCATGGATCAAACCCCCATCTCCTGCATTGCAGGTGGTCTCTTGCATTGCAGGCAGTTTCTTAAGCCACTAGAGAAGCCCCTCTATATGGGTGTGTGGAGATATATCCCACAAGCCTTGTGGCCAAAAAACCAAAACATAAAACACAAGCAATATTGTAGCAAATTCAATAAAGACTTAAAAAAATGGTCCATATCAGATAAATTAAAAAAAAAAAATCCTAGTGTCTGATTTTCGTTCCAGAGATTCTGATGAAGTGGATCTGGGCCTTGACATCGGGAATTTTAAAATGGCCCCAAGTGATTCTAACACACAGCCAAACGTGAGACTTGCTGCCTTACCCCAGGTGTGACTCCAGTGGCCCCCTACCTTCTCACCACCATCTTTCCACCTGCCTAAAGTTCATTCACACAGCACAAAGACTTTCATGGCACAATAAAGATAAATGGCTTAAAATGCAGAGGATGAACTGAGGAGAGAAAACGTCCGAATCTCTTTCCCACACATGCTTTCATTCAGCTGGCAGATTCTTTTCTGCCTTTCTAGCAGGAAGAGGATTTGAGCAGAGGGGCTGGGCCCTGGGAGTTGAAAGAGAAAGGGAAAGAGAATCTGGTGTCTGGAGACCCACATCTTTTTCTTTCTTTTTTTTTTTTTAATTTTTGGTCACACCCCATGCCTTATGGGACCTTAGTTCCCTGACCAGGAATCGAACCCGTGCCCCCTGCATTGGAAGGCACAGTCTTAACCCCTGGACTCCCAGGGAAGTCCTGAGACCCACATCTTAACCTCGGTTTTGCAAATATGAATAAATCGCTCTTCTCCCCCAACCTGGGTCTCAGTAAGCCCTCGATGAAATGACATTCTTATGAAAGCCAGCATCCTGGAGCTAGGTCCAATTCCGCAATCCCTAAGAACCAGCCTTCCAGCCATCCTAAAGCCCACTCACCCACATAGATTCCCTGGATTCTAGCTTGCTCTGCTTCCCGAAGTTTATTTAACATGATTGAGTTTTTATAAAGCTGTATTCCCAGAAGCCATCAGTGTACTTTTGAGGTTATGAAGCAACTCATAGTAAACTTATGAGGTGTTGATAAGTAGAGGTCATGGAGGATCAGCTTTTTATGGGATAGATGAGAATCTTCTATAATCAGCTGGAGGCTTATCTACTTAGATGTTGCCTAAGAGAGTGAACATGTTTCCTCTCTTGAGCAGGTCAACATGGAGCCCCAGTAATGATTTTGACAAAAGTTTTTTAAAGGGAACTTTGTTCTTATTCTGGGGGTGACCGATTAATTGACAAGATTGTATAGTTCTTAGAAGAAAAAAGAAATGGAAATTCCAAGGAAGAGACAGGAGGCTTAGGAAGCAATTTTATTTTATTTTTAATATTTATTCATTTGGCTGCATCCGGTCTTAATTGTGGGATATGGGATCTTTAGTTGTGGGACTTGGGATCTTGTTCCCTGATCAGGGATCCAAACAGGAGCCCCTGCATTGGGAGCTCAGAGTCTTAGCCCTGGACTACCAGGTAAGTCCCTAGAAAGCAATTTTAATGAGACAGTGAGTATGGTTGAGGTACGGAAATGCCCTGGAATCAGCCTGAAGGATGGCCCCAGGAAGGTACCCCTGGGCAACCACTCGGCTTTCAGATTTTTTTCCCAGGTCAGGGTGATGGCCTTCCTGTCACAGAGCCCAATCAGGCCATGATGATTGCACAAATCACAAACATCTAATGTCAGCCCAATCAGCCCAAGTTTTTTGAACGTTAGAACTTGCACATTGAGGTCAAGCTCTGTTGGACACAAAGAGGAAGGGTATTTGGGAAAGGACAGACTTTTCCCAGAAATTCTCTGGCACCCAGCCCCTCTCTCCTCAGTTCAGATGTGGGAGCCCATCCAAAGTGAGGCACCATCATGAAGACAGCTCAGATAGCCTGGGGAAGCTTTCAGTCACCTCAAAATATGAAGTGGCTGAATCTCCTTGGGTTGAACTGTAGGTTAGATGCTCAAGGAGGAGTTAGGAGGTGAGGAAACGTAGCCTTATCTTTGTGCTTTCCCTGTAAGGAAATGGGACCAGTTTGTGCTTCGGGCACTGGGGATTCAGAATGGGGTTCATAGGTGAGAAAGACTTGCTTCCAGTCTGGAAAGGGTCACAGTCAATGGGGGAGACAAACAACAGACCTGGCTCCACTAACCTGCTGCTCTGGGACTTGACTCTACTTGGACAGACCCTGGCTCTTGGTCCTACACACAGTGATCACTAAGCCCCCATACACTATTATTCCCCCTCATACCCCATGGACTGACTGATGGGCTATCTGGTCGACCCATCCTCCAGATATCCTCTAAATAATAATTTATCTTGATTATTGAGTTTTTGGCACTTCCTGAAATTTTGCTCTTGAGGCAAATGCCTAACTTATCTCACCCTAATTGAAGCTTGGACAGACCTCTGACACAGCCACACATATACAAGCAACTGCTGGCCAGAGGGGTGAGTGTTCAGAACAAAGCTCCCTGAGAGTTCAGAGGTACATTTGAGTAATGCTGGGGGCAGTGTTTCCCAGAGAATGCTCTATGGAACATCAGTTCTGTGTGTTGCTCCTCACCAAATAAAAGGTTTTGTGGACAATAAGTGTGGGAAACAGTGCGTACTTTACTTCCCCTTTAGATATTCATGAGGGACATGAACACTCTGAAGGCTCTGAGACTCCTATATAAAGAAACATTACTTTCTTGGGACTTCCCTGGTGCTCCAGTGGCTAAGACTCTGTGCTCCCAATGCAGGGGGATCAATTCCTGATCAGAAAACTAGATCCCACTTGCTGCAACTAAGACCTGGCATAGGCAAAACAAATAAATACACATTTTAAAAAATAGTTCAAGAAAAAGGAAACATTACTTTCTTAGCCTAGCCTCTGAGGCTACTAATCTGGATCAGCTTGGGCAATTTTATCAGTGTTTCTTGGAGTGAGAGAGCCTCATCTGAGACGCTCTAGGGCAATGTCTGTTAGAAATACAGTCTCTTGTCCTCCTGCAAACTTCCTGAGTGAGTCTCTGGAGCCATGCTCTAGGAATTTGCTTTAAACAAGCTCCCAGTTGATCGTGATGCATGCTCAAGTTAAGAACCCCAGATAAACCTTCCTAGGCCTTGGCTATTTTCTCAGAATACTGTAAAGATCAAGAGATAAACTTGACCAAAAGATGAGTGAAAAAGAAACCTAGACAATTCCAACTCATTCTATGAGGCTACTATTGTGCTAATAACAAAACCAGGCAAAGACACCACATGAAAACTGCAGACCAATATAGATCGTGAATATACATGAAAAAATCCTCATCCAAATGCTAGCAAACCAAATCCAGCAACATGTCAAAAGGAGTATATATCATGACCAAGTGGGATTTACCCTAAAAATGCAAGGTTGGTTTAACATCCCCAAATTAATTAATATATGGTACCAAAAGAATTGAAAACGAAAAGCATATGATTATGTCAATACATACAAAAAAAGTATTTGACAAAATCCAACGTCCTTTCATGACAAAAATACTCAAGCTAGCAATAATAAGGAATTTCCATAACTTGATACAAGGAATCTATGAAAACCCCACAGTAGGTTTTTTTTAACGGTGAAGGACTGAATGGTTTCCCTCTGAGATCGGGAACAAAACAAATATGATCACTTTTGCCTTTTCTATTCAACACTGTACTCGGCAAAGTGTAGAATGGTAGTTGCCAGGGGCTGAGGGAGGGGAAATAGGGAGCTGTTGTTCAATGGGCATAAAGTTTCAGTTATGCAAGATGACTAAATTCTAGAGATCTGCTGTACAACATGGTGCCTGGAGTTAACATATTGTATATGGCTTCCCTGATGGCTCAGTAGTAAAGAACCCGCCTGCCAGTGCAGGAGACACAGGTTCAATTCCTGGGTGGGGAAGATCCCCTGGAGAAGGAAATGGCAACTCACTGCAGTATTCTTTCCTGGGAAATCCCATAGACAGAGGGGTCTGGCGAGCTACAGTCTACGGGGTTGCAAAAACATTGGACACAACTTAGTGGCTAAATAAAAACATCGTTTACTTAAAATCTTTGTTAAGAGGGTAGATTTTATTCATGTTCAATGTCCTTACTGCACACACACACAGACAAAATAAAACAAAAATCCAGGAAGGAACTTTTGGAGATTTATTACCTTGACCACAGTAATGGTTGAGCTTCCTATGTGGTGCTAGTGGTTAAGAACCTGCTTGCCAATGAAGGATATATAAGAGACTCCAGTTTGATCCTGGGTCTGGAAGATGCCCTGGAGGAGGACATAACAACGCACTCCAGTACTCTTGCCTGGAGAATCCCATGGACAGAGGAGCCTGGCGGGCTATGGTCCATTGGTAGCAAAGAGTCAGACACAACTAAAGCAACTTAGAAGCAGCAGCAGCAGTGATGATTTCATGGGTGTATGCAATTCATCAGTGTGTCCAAATTCATCAAACTGTGTGCATTAAATGAATTACGTATCAATTATACCTCAAAAAAGCTGTTCAAAAATCCCCCATTTGGAGGATTTGGAGGTTTTAGTCTGGGCAATTAGGCAAGAAAATGAAATAAAAGGCATCCATATTGGAAAAGAAGAAGTAAAAGTATCTGTATTCTCAGGTACCATGATCTTTTATATAGAAAATCCTAAGGAATCCACTAAAAAGCTAGTAGAACTAATAAGCATAATAAGATTTCAGAATACAAAAATCAATGGCATTTCTATACAGTTGTAATGAACCATCTGAACATAAAGAAAATAATTCCATTGACAATAGCATAAAAAAGAATAAATTACTTAGGAACAAATTTAACAAAATAAGTGCAGGGACTTCCCTGGCTGTTAAGACTCCACATTTTTTTTGCAGGGGGTTTGCATTCGATCCCTGGCTGGGGAACTTAAGATCCTGCATGTCCTGGGGTGAGGCCAAAAATAAATTTAAAAAAAGAAGTGCAAACTTCATACTCTTGAAAACTACAAAACATTGCTGAAAGATGTTAAAGAAGATCTTGTTTCTTTAATGAGTGAAAAGATAGCCCCTATTTGTGGTTTAGAAGATTTAACATTGTTGAGATGGTAAATTTATTTTTAGATTCAACGCAGTTCTTAATTGAAGTCTCGGCTGTCTTATTCCAGAAACTGATTCTAAATTAGTAAGAAAATTTAAGGGGTTCAGAAGTACAAACTATTTTGAAAAAGGATAATGTTGGAGAACTTGCACTTCTCAATTTCAAAATTTGGTACAAAGCTGCAGTAATCAAGATGATGTGGTACTGGCATAAGGATAGACATAGAGATCAATGGAATAGAATTGAAGTCCAGAAATAAACCCTCACATTTATGGTCAATTGATTTTTGGCATAGATACCAAAACAATTCAATGGGGGAAGAATTTCATCAAGTGGTGCTGGAACAACTGGATATCCACATATAAAAGAATGAAATTGGATCCCTACCTCATACACTATATAAGAATGAACTAAAAATGAATCAAAGGCTTAAATGTAAGAGCTAAGGCCGTAAAAAGGAACAAAATTCAGTCATTTGTAATGATGTGGATGAACTAGAGTCTGTCATACAAAGTGAAGTAAGTCAGAAAAACAAATCTAGTATATTAATGTGCATATATGCAATCTAGGTAGGGATAGAGACTCCAAGGACAGACTTGTGGACACAGAGTGGGAAAAGAAGGGTGGGGTGAGTTGAGGAGTGGCATTGGCATATACACTATCGTGTGTGTGACAGCCGGCTAGTGAGCTGCTGCAGCACAGACAGGGAGCTCAGCTCGTGCTCTGTGATGGTCTACAGGGTGGGAGGGAGGAACACGAGGGAGGCAGTGTGTGTCTGTATATTTATATATGTATATATAGTCCCTAGTACTCCTCTAGCTGACTCACTTTGTTGTACAGCAGAAACTGACGCAATTATACTTCAATTAAAAAAAATAGTGATCAATGACAATAACAATAACAACAAAAAACCTATAAAACTCTTGTAACATGGCATAGGGACACATTTTCATGACCCCAGATTAGGCACTAGTTTCTTAAGTCCAGCACCACAGCAGAAGCAACAGAAGAAGAAAATAGATAAATTGGATTTCATGAAAATTAAAACTGTTATGCTTTAAAGGATACCATCAAGAAAGTGAAAGACAACCCACAGGATGGGAGAAAATATTTGCAAATTATAATTCAATAATGAAAAGACAGACAACCCAATTAAAAATAAGCAGAAGACCTGAACAGACATTTTCCCGCAAAAAAACATGCAAATGGGCAATAAATGCATGAAAAGCTGCTCAACATCATAATCATAAGAGAAATAAATGCAAATCAAAACCATAATGAGATACAACTTCTTGCCCACTAGGATACTAACAATAACAACAGATAATAACTGTTGGTGAGGTGTGGGGAAATAACACCACTGGTGGGAACACAGATGGTGCAGCAACTTTGGAAAACAGCTAAAAACTCTAATCCTGATGGAGGCCCTGACAAACCTCTGATAGATGGCATCACAGCAGTTATAGACCAGATGGGTGAGTTCCTTAAAAGGGTAAACACAGGGCTACCATATAATCGAGGAGTTCCATTCCCAGTTATATACCCAGGATTAAAAACATACAGTCACACAAAAACGTGTACATGACTGTTCTCAGCAGTATTATTCATATCAACCCACAAGTGAGGAACAACGAAATGTCCATCAACTAGTGAATGGGTAAACAAACACAACATAGCCATACAGTGAAGTTTGAATATTGTTCAACAATGAAAAGGAATGAAGTACTGATTCATGCTACAGCATGGATGAACTTTGAAAACATTAGACAAAGGGAAAGGAGCCAGACATCAAAGGTCACATATTGTATGATCCATTTACGTGAAATTTCCAGAATAAGTAAGTCTATAGAGACAGAAAGTAGATTAGTATTCGCTTAGGGTTGGGGTAGGGTGGTGAAATGGGGAACAACTGCTAAAGGGCATAGGGTTTCTTTTTGGGGTGATGAAAATGTTCTAAAATTGACTGTGGTGTTGGTTGCTCAAGTTTGTGAATATACTAAAAGCCACTGAGTTGTACGCTCTATATGGGTGAATGGTATAATCTGTGAATTATATAAAGCTGCTACAAAAAGAAAAGAAACCTATAAGTGGAACTCCATCACACCCTCTGACTGATAAAGTTCATCAGCTTAGACACAAACAGAATGAAACCAAGTATGAATCAAACCTGTAGCTTCTCACTTCCTCTTACTTCCTCAGTATGTCTTCCCTCGCCTTGCTCAATCCACCGTGACCACAGACTGGTGGACCTAACAGAGGGAACCCTGGTTGCAAACCCTAGGCGAGTGCTCCATGTGGTCCTCTGGTTTGACGCCTCTGCCTAACTTTCCAGATCTCATTTACTCCCAGAAACATTTCTTTAGAATCTCTGTTTGCCAAGCATTTTGAAGAAAAGAAATAGAGCCATTGGCCTGGAGAATCAGAGGGGAGATAAAATCCATCTTTGGGGCTTCCTTAGTGGGCCAGTGGTTAAGAATCCCCCTTGCAATGCAAGGGATCCTGGTTTGATTCCCGGTCTGGGAAGATCCCACATGCCCAGAGCAGCTAGCCCTGGGAACCACAGCTCACTCACGTCAGTTACTGAAGCCTGTGCCCCCAGAGCCTGTGTTCCGCAACCAGAGAGCCACCGTGATGAGAAGCCAGAGCGCCAACGAAGAGCAGCCCCGCTCGCCGCAACTAGAGAAAGTCTACAGGCAGCAATGAAGACCCGGCACAGCCCCAACCCCCTTTATAAACTAAAATAAATTCTAAAAATTAAAAAAAAAGACCTATCATTTGGGATCCACTCTGTTGATATGAAGAAAAACCCAAAATACCAATGGCTTAAACAAGATAGAACTCTAAGCCTGAAGGCGGGTTGTCCAGGGCTAGTCCTGTCTTTCTCAGCACCACTGGGAACCCAGCTTTTTTACGTTTTTCCATTTTGTCCTGGCACGTGATTGCCCATCCCAAATATCACTTCCTGGGCTGAGATGTCTAACGTGGGTTGAAAATGAATGGGAATTGAGGCAGAAGGAGCAAAGAAATGGCACAGTAGTTGGATATGCAACTGAGGTAAAAAGAGGAATTTGAAAAGATGGGAGATGGTAGAACTGAGTGAAATGATTTCGTTCAGAAGGAGAATTTAGAGATGACAGAGAGGGTAGAAAAGTTCAGGAGCTGGTTCTTTTTTCCTTTCTTTCTTTTTGTTTTAAAATATCTATTTATTTATTTGGCTGCCTTAGATCTTACTTAGTTGCAGCATGCAGTATCTTTGGTCTTCATTGCAGAATTTGAACTCTTTAGTGGCATCATGTGGGCTCTAGTTCCCTGACGAGGGATCGAACCTGGGCCCCCTGCATTGGTAGCTCAGAGTGTTAGCCACTGGACCACTAGGGACGCCCAGAAGTCCAGTTCTTGAGAAGCTGAAGAGAGATGGCATCCAGAGCCCTTGTGGAGCAAATGATCTTGGCGAGGAGCGGGGACACTTTTCCAGTTGTCACAAGGAGTAGGAGAACATGGTTCAGGAGGGGAAGTGGGACGAGGAGGGTGCTCCTGAGGGCTTGCTTCTGTTTTCTAATTAAAGCTGTCTCCCCCTTGGCCCACTCTCTCTTCATTTTTTTCCTTTCTCTTTACAGGCCTTCATTGAGCACCCACTGCAAGCATGGCCCTGTTCTAGGTGCTGAGGTTACAGCAGTGATTAAACAGACAAGAACATCTCATGGAGCATACGTTCTCCTGGATGGAGAGAGTCAACAATAAAATGAATAAGTAAGTTTCATTGGTATTGCTTGCGCTTAGTCACTCAGTCGTGTCTGATACTTTGCAACCCTATGGACTGTAGCCCTCTGGGCTCCCCTGCCCTCGAGATTCTCCAGGCAAGAATACTGGAGTAGGTTGCCGTGCCCTCCTCCGGGGTTTATTGGCATTAGAAGGGAGCAAATGCTACAGGAAAAACTAAAGCAGGAAAAGGAGGCAGGATATTTTGTTAGGAAGGAAGGAAAGAAATAAGAAAGGAGGCTGTGGAGGAAAAATGATGGGACAGTTGGGTTGGAGATGGTGAAGCGTTGGTGCAGTGAGAGAAGAGTCAGAGCTGGAGGGAAGGGAGATGCTATCTGATGGCGGGATGCCTGAAATGCAGACGTCTAGAATGTGCCTGGGGAGGGGGTGACTGAGATGGTGTGGAGGGAAATACCTCTGGAGGTGAGGAGGTCAAGTAACAGAGAGGCCAGAGAACTGAAAAGTCACTCCTGGGGCTTCCTTGGTGATCCAGTGGCTAAGACTCCACACTCCCAGTGCAGGGGGCCAGGGTCTGATCCCTGGGCAGGGAAGCAGCGCCCACATGCTGCAATCAAGAGTTTGCATGCCACAACTAAAGATCCTGCACGTAGCACCTAACACCTGGTTCAGCCAAGTAGACATTTTATTTGTTTTTTAATGTCACCTCTGTGGATGGGGAGGTCACAGGGTGTAGGAGTGACCCATGGGCCCATCCTCAGGCTAGAGTTCCCAGTGAACTAGGCTGGTCAGGAGGCAGGCGGACCCACTGGGGAGAGGCATAAAGGGTTAGCTAGTTGGTTTGAACTTAGAAGAAACCAGAGGGATATTTTTTTTCCTTTGGCTATGCTGGGTCTTTGTTGTTGTGCTCAGGCTTTCTCTGGTTGTGGTGGCCTCTGCTGCTGTGGTGCACTGGCTCTGGAGTTGGGGCTCAGTAGCTGTGGTGCATGTGCTTAGTTGCCCCACGCCACATGGAATCTTCCTGGTGGTTGTTGTTTAGTCGCTCGGTTGTGTCTGACCCTTTGTGACCCCATGGTCTATAGCCCTCGAGTCTCCTCTGTCCATGGCATGCTCTAGACAAGAATGCTGGAGTGGGTGGCCATTTCCTTCTCCAGGTGATCTTCCTGACCCACAGATGGAACTCATATCTCCCACAAATCTCCTGCACTGCAGGCAGATTCTTTACCACTGAGCCACCAGGGAAGCCCAGTGCTGGAAACACACCAGGGGACACCCAGTTCACAAGGAACACACCAGGAAGATCTGACCATCCTGGGCCAGGGATCAAATCTGCCTTCCCTGCACTGGCAGGCAGATTCCCAGCTACTGGACCACTGGGGAAGTCCAGAACTCAAGTTTTTAAGGGAGGAAGGAAGAAAGATGACTTTGAAGGAGTCATGGGGAATGAGGGAAATTAACACCCCACCCTACACCTCCCAGCTCTGAGGTACTTGGAATATAAGAGAAAATGTAGCTTCCTCTTGAGCAGGAAGCAGTATCTCAGGGGGGAGCTTGGTTTCCATTAGGGCCAGGAAGTGGGGGGAGATTTCCAGAACTGGCAGAGTGGGAGTTCCAGAGAGCCCAGGGGGAGCGTTTGGAAAAGGGAGGAGAGGGATTGGGTAGATTGGGACGAGTGTCTGAGTGATGGTAGCTCAACAATGATTTTCAGTGAATGATGTGACTAAGGGTGTGGAGCTCAATGGTCTTTTAGAAAGAGAGAAATTAGTCCAGACTGGGTTGATGAAGATTTATTTGCCTTTTCCCCGCAAAACACGTCATTATGAAAAATTTTAAATATACAGAAAATTTGAAAAAGAATTGCATATGAGTTTTCACATACCTACCATTGAGGTTCTACAATTAACATTTCATTCTGTTTAATCATGTATCTGTGCATCTCTCTCTTTCTCTTCCTTTCCATCCATCCATCCACTCACCCAGCTATTCACCTATCCCTCCATTAAAAAAATTTTTTGAGGGAATTCCCTGGCAGTATAGTGGTTAGCAACCCACTCTAGTGTTCTTGCCTGGAGAATCCCATGGATAGTGGAGCCTAGAGGGCTACAGTCCATAGGGTCACACAGAGTTGGACACGACAGAAGCAACTTAGCGTGCATGCCTGCACAGTGGTTAGCACTCTGTACCTTCACTGCTGCAGGCCTGGGTTCAACCCCTGGTTGGGAACTAAGATCCTGCAAGCCATACGGCATGGATAAAACAAAAAACAAACAAAAAGAGAAAGAAATCTTAACCCATTTCAAGGAAAATTGCAGACATTAGCAAAATTTACCCCTAAACACTTTAGGATGTATATAATTAACTGAAGTTCAATATGTGTTTATCTTGTTCTGCCAGGCTCCTCTGTCCATGGAATTTTCCAGGCAAGAGTACTGGAGTGGATTGCCATTTCCTTTTATAGGGGATCTGCGCCACTCAGGGACTGAACCTTACCACTGAGTCACCTGGGAAACCCATAAAAAAAGGCACAAATCTTAATTATATTAATACATTAGGTGAATTTTGAGAGATGCCTGTACCTATAAAACTCAAACCTCTATCAAGATACAGTATATCACCATCACCCCAGAAAGTTCTCTATTCTCCTTCCTAGTGGGTTCCTTCCTCTCCCCACCTAGGTATTCTCCACATCATAGATTAGTTTTGCCTGTTCTAGTACTTCATAAAATTAAAATCATATTATAGGTACTCTTCTATGTTTAGTTTCTTCCTCGGCAAAATGGGAGATCCATTCATGATGGTAATTAATCCCACTTTATTGCTAAGTCATGTCCCATTATACGGTTATAACAGAATTATGCATTATTCTGTCGAGAGTCACTGGAACTATTTCTAGTTTTCAGAGACTATGAATAAAGTGTCTGTGAACACTTTTGTATGAGTTGTTTTGAGGACACATACTTTCATTTCTCTTAGTTAAATAGCTGGAAGTGAAACTGCTGGATGATCGGTGGCTTTTGTTTTAAGAAGTTGCCAGATCTTTATCCAAAGTGGTTGTACCATTTTATATCCTTCCCAACAATGTCTGAGAGTTCTGACTTCTCCACCTCTTTGTCAACATTTAATGTTGTCGGTCTTTACTTTGTTATTCTGGTAGGTGTGTATTGGTGTCGTTGAGGGTTTTATTTTGCATTTTCCTGATGATGAATGATGTTAAGCAGTTTTTCATGTGATTCTTGGCCATCTGTATATCTCCTTTTATTAAGTTTTTATTTAAATCTTTTGTCTATTTAAAAATTGGAATTTTATTTTTTATTGGGTTGTAGGGATTCTTTACATATTCTGCAAGTCCTTTGTCAAATGCATTTTGCAAATATTTTCTCACAGCTTAAGTCTTGTCTAGGCTTCCCTGGTGGCTCAGCTGGTAAAGAACCCGCCAGCAGTGCAGGAGACCCAGGCTTGATCCCAGGTTTGGGAAGATCCCCTGGAGAAAGGAATGACTGCCTTCATGGCATTCACTTCTTGGTGAATAGATGGGGAAACAGTGGAAACAGTGACAGACTGTATTTCTGGGGGCTCCAAAATCACTGCAGATGGTGACTGCAGCCATGAAGTTAAGACACTTGCTCCTTGGAAGAAAAGCTATGACCAACCTAGACAACATAATAAAAACCAGAGACAGTACTTTGTCAACAAAGGTCCATGTAGTCAAAGCTATGGTTTTTCCAGTAGTCATGTATGGATGTGAGAGTTGGACTATAAAGAAAACTGAGCACTGAAGAATTGATGCTTATGAACTGTGGTGCAGGAGAAGACTCTTGAACGTCACTTAGACTACAAGGCGATCAAACCAGTCCATCTTAAAGGAAATCAGTCCTGAATATTCATTGAAAGGACTGATGTTGAAGCTGAAACTCCAATACTTTAGCCACCTGATGGGAAGAACTGACTCATTGGAAAAGACCCTGATGCTGAGAAAGATTGAAGGCAGGAGGAGAAGGGGTCAACAGAGGATGAGATGGTTGGATGGCATCACTGATTCAATGGACATGAGTTTGAGTAAGCTCTCGGAGTTGGTAATGGACATGGAAGCCTGGCGTGCTGCAGTTCATGGGGTTGAAAAGAGTTAGACATGACTGAATGACTGAACTGATGGAAGTCTTGTCTATACTACACCAAATGGTGTATTTTGATGAGCAGATTTCATTTTTGTGAAATCTAATTCTTCAAACTTTAAAAAAGTAGTCATTTCATGCTCACTTTGGTAGCACATATACTAAAATTGAAATGATAATGAGATTAGCATGGCCCCTGAGCAAGGATGACATGCAAATTCGTGAAGGGTTCCATAACTTTAAAAAAAGTTATTTCTATTATCTTTTTAAAGATACCTTCGCCTACCTCCAAGTCTCAAAGATATTCTCCTATATTTTCTTCTAGAATTTTAACTTTTGATTGAAGTCTATGATTCATTGCAAATCAAGTTTTATGAATGGTCTGAGGGAGGGAATAATTAATTTTTTTATATTAATTTTCAGTTGTTCTAAAATGAATCATTAAAAAGACTTCCCTTTTCCTTTTGGATTGCTTTGGTGACTTTATTAAAAAAAATCAAATGTCTGTTTAATTGTGGGTCTATTTCTGTTTTCTTTTCTATTCCATGGTCATTTATCCTTATGATAGTGCTACAATATCTCAATTACTGTA
>SJYC01125622.1:0-35610 GCA_006408675.1 Madoqua kirkii
CTGCCAGGCTCCTCTGTCCATGGAATTTTCCAGGCAAGAGTACTGGAGTGGATTGCCATTTCCTTTTATAGGGGATCTGCGCCACTCAGGGACTGAACCTTACCACTGAGTCACCTGGGAAACCCATAAAAAAAGGCACAAATCTTAATTATATTAATACATTAGGTGAATTTTGAGAGATGCCTGTACCTATAAAACTCAAACCTCTATCAAGATACAGTATATCACCATCACCCCAGAAAGTTCTCTATTCTCCTTCCTAGTGGGTTCCTTCCTCTCCCCACCTAGGTATTCTCCACATCATAGATTAGTTTTGCCTGTTCTAGTACTTCATAAAATTAAAATCATATTATAGGTACTCTTCTATGTTTAGTTTCTTCCTCGGCAAAATGGGAGATCCATTCATGATGGTAATTAATCCCACTTTATTGCTAAGTCATGTCCCATTATACAGTTATAACAGAATTATGCATTATTCTGTCGAGAGTCACTGGAACTATTTCTAGTTTTCAGAGACTATGAATAAAGTGTCTGTGAACACTTTTGTATGAGTTGTTTTGAGGACACATACTTTCATTTCTCTTAGTTAAATAGCTGGAAGTGAAACTGCTGGATGATCGGTGGCTTTTGTTTTAAGAAGTTGCCAGATCTTTATCCAAAGTGGTTGTACCATTTTATATCCTTCCCAACAATGTCTGAGAGTTCTGACTTCTCCACCTCTTTGTCAACATTTAATGTTGTCGGTCTTTACTTTGTTATTCTGGTAGGTGTGTATTGGTGTCGTTGAGGGTTTTATTTTGCATTTTCCTGATGATGAATGATGTTAAGCAGTTTTTCATGTGATTCTTGGCCATCTGTATATCTCCCTTTATTAAGTTTTTATTTAAATCTTTTGTCTATTTAAAAATTGGAATTTTATTTTTTATTGGGTTGTAGGGATTCTTTACATATTCTGCAAGTCCTTTGTCAAATGCATTTTGCAAATATTTTCTCACAGCTTAAGTCTTGTCTAGGCTTCCCTGGTGGCTCAGCTGGTAAAGAACCCGCCAGCAGTGCAGGAGACCCAGGCTTGATCCCAGGTTTGGGAAGATCCCCTGGAGAAAGGAATGACTGCCTTCATGGCATTCACTTCTTGGTGAATAGATGGGGAAACAGTGGAAACAGTGACAGACTGTATTTCTGGGGGCTCCAAAATCACTGCAGATGGTGACTGCAGCCATGAAGTTAAGACACTTGCTCCTTGGAAGAAAAGCTATGACCAACCTAGACAACATAATAAAAACCAGAGACAGTACTTTGTCAACAAAGGTCCATGTAGTCAAAGCTATGGTTTTTCCAGTAGTCATGTATGGATGTGAGAGTTGGACTATAAAGAAAACTGAGCACTGAAGAATTGATGCTTATGAACTGTGGTGCAGGAGAAGACTCTTGAACGTCACTTAGACTACAAGGCGATCAAACCAGTCCATCTTAAAGGAAATCAGTCCTGAATATTCATTGAAAGGACTGATGTTGAAGCTGAAACTCCAATACTTTAGCCACCTGATGGGAAGAACTGACTCATTGGAAAAGACCCTGATGCTGAGAAAGATTGAAGGCAGGAGGAGAAGGGGTCAACAGAGGATGAGATGGTTGGATGGCATCACTGATTCAATGGACATGAGTTTGAGTAAGCTCTTGGAGTTGGTAATGGACATGGAAGCCTGGCGTGCTGCAGTTCATGGGGTTGAAAAGAGTTAGACATGACTGAATGACTGAACTGATGGAAGTCTTGTCTATACTACACCAAATGGTGTATTTTGATGAGCAGATTTCATTTTTGTGAAATCTAATTCTTCAAACTTTAAAAAAGTAGTCATTTCATGCTCACTTTGGTAGCACATATACTAAAATTGAAATGATAATGAGATTAGCATGGCCCCTGAGCAAGGATGACATGCAAATTCGTGAAGGGTTCCATAACTTTAAAAAAAGTTATTTCTATTATCTTTTTAAAGATACCTTCGCCTACCTCCAAGTCTCAAAGATATTCTCCTATATTTTCTTCTAGAATTTTAACTTTTGATTGAAGTCTATGATTCATTGCAAATCAAGTTTTATGAATGGTCTGAGGGAGGGAATAATTAATTTTTTTATATTAATTTTCAGTTGTTCTAAAATGAATCATTAAAAAGACTTCCCTTTTCCTTTTGGATTGCTTTGGTGACTTTATTAAAAAAAATCAAATGTCTGTTTAATTGTGGGTCTATTTCTGTTTTCTTTTCTATTCCATGGTCATTTATCCTTATGATAGTGCTACAATATCTCAATTACTGTAGTCTTGTAATTCATAATGACAGGTAGGCAAATTCTCCACTTTGTTCTCCTTTTAAGATGCTTTGGATATCCTAGGTCCTTTGCATTTCCATAAAAATTTTAGAATCAACATGTCAACTTTTAGGAAAGAATTTGCTGGGATTATGATTGAGATTGAATTGCACCTAAAAATCATTTTGGAGGGAACTGACATCTCAACAATATCGAGTCTTCCAATCCATAAATATAACACTCCATTTCTTTAGGACTTCTGGAATTTCTCTCAGCAATATATATATATTTTTTTCCTCAGCCATATTTTGTAGACTTCAGTGCTGAGGCCTTACACGTAATTTGTGAAAATTTTCCCAAAGTAGTTAATATTGTTTTTAAAAATTCCATTGCAAGGATTTCCATGGTGGTCCAGTGATTGGGACTCTGTGCTTCCACTGTAGGGAGCCAGGGTTCGATCCCTGGTTGGGAACTAAGATCAAAAGGTTAAGGTTGTTTGAGGTTAGTCATCCTAAGGCGATATAGCAGCTTGCTGAAGAAGGAATGGTGGAGAGGTAGAAAGAACCAGGTTCCTGATAGATAATATTGTTAAGCTGCTGAATTTACTAACCTAGAACTGTCGTAACTGAATTTGTCTTTATATGAGATAATATATTGCCTGTACTTTAGGGGGAGGAGGGAAGAGTTATAATCACAGCCAAAAAAAGCTACTGCAAATGGAAATTTTTCAAATTTCATTTTCCATTGTTGGCAGCAGAGCTGAGTGCCAGAACAGTGACAGAAAGGACAATCCACAGGAGATTCTAGGTGTGGGAAATGTGGGTAGGGCGGTGCTATTTATTTACAGGGAATTGCAGAGGGTCTGAGAGGGTCAAGAACACCGTGGCCGTGTAATGGGAGGAGAGAGGCACAACGTAGCGTGGAAGACTGATTTCCTTTCTCGGTGATATTCCCTAGAAGGGATGTCCTTCCTTTCTACCCCCCTGGGAAGGGAAGGCAGGGCAGTGTCAAGCATCCTTGGGAAATTGCTCTTGTGTTCTCCTCCCTTACATCATTCAACTAGCTCTTTAGTGGGGCTGCTGCCTCTACGGCCTGGGCTGAGCATGGCCTTTTGTGGACAGGTAAGCTGGCCTTGATGGTACAAGTGGCATATTCTGCCCTCTCTATGAGAAAATGTGTCCTTCACTGGCCCAGCTGGCAAGGAGGAGAGAGAGGCTGAAATACCTGGGATTTAATCTGCTGAAGACTGCCAAACTTCTGGCTTTCCCAGGGCAGCCCCCACCCTCAATGGCTTCTCCCACCCCATTTCTTAATGTTGCCCCACCCAGTTATAGAGTCAGCTGCCCACACCTCTCACAAGGGCCAAAACTTCCAACTCGTGCTCTGAGGAAAGGTTTCAAAGATTTTTTTTTTTCCAAGGAAAAAGCTGGATAAGCCCAAGCTCCACCCATCCTAGGTCTTGTCCCTGTTTCATGGGGAAGGGTGTGGGAAGGGCAGGATGCACAGGAGCTGCCCGGACGCTGGGCAAAATGGCTGTGGGTGGGGGACAGTGGCAGTGCCGAGGAGGGGAGCCATCACCCCTCTGTACTCCCCACAGTGCTCCCAACTCCCCTTCAAAGGAAGGTATACCTACTTCCTTTAAGGGCTGCCCTGATACCTCAGTTGGTAAAGAATCCGCCCGCAATGCAGGAGACCCTAGTTTGATTCCTGGGTCAGGAAGATCCACTGGAGAAGGATTAGGCTACTCACTCCAGTAATCTTGGGCTTCTCTTGTGGCTCAGCTGGTAAAAAATCTGCCTGCAATGTGGGAGACCTGGCTTCGATCCCTGGATTGGGGAGATCCCCTGGAGAAGGGAAAGGCTACCCACTCCTGGTCTAGAGAATTCCATGGACTTTATAGTCCATAGGGTCTCAAAGAATTGGACACGACTGAGCGACTTTCACTGTCAAGACAGTGCTAAGGGTTCACTGGTGGCTCAGTGGTAAAGAATCTGCCTGCCAATGAAGGAGACTCAGGTTTGATCCCTGGGTCAGGAAGATCCCCTGGAGAAGCAAGTGACAACCACTCCAGTGTTCTTGCTGGGAAATCCCATGGAGGGAGGAGCCTGGAGGGCTATAGTCCATGGAGTTAAAAAGAATTGGGCACTACTTATTGACTAAACAACAACAAATTGCTGTAACAAGTAACCCCTACCCCATCTCTGCAAATGCAGCGTGTTTCCATCTCACTTGTGTATCGTTTATAGCATTTGGTTTGTAGGTTCTTCCACACAGGAGTTTAGAGACCAGGATTTTTGCATTTTGAGGCTCTACCGTCCCCTGGCCTGTCATCCTTGGCACCCCTCTGGTGGGAGGGGAAGAAACCTCACAAAATGCATAACCATATCTCAAAAGCCTTGGCACATGTGGTACACATACTTCTGTTCAGTCTATTGGCAGAAGTCTGTCTGGGGCCACACTGAGATACAAGGGAGCCTGGGAAATGTGGTCCCTGGCTCTGCAACTATTTCCCAGTGACAGCGTGACACTGGAAGGGAGAGCTTGAGTTTTGCTGGCCCTGCCACTGAGTCCTGCTGCATTTAGAAAATCTATTCACTTGGCTGTGCCAGCTCTTAGATGTGGCTCTCAGGCTCTTTGATCTTCATTGTGGCACTCATGTTCTTTAGTTGAGATCTTGAGTCTCGGCAAGTGAATTCTTATTTGTAGTTTGTGGGCTCTAGTTCTCCAACCAAGGATCGAATCAGGGTCCCCTGCATTGGGAGTGCAGAGTCTTAGCCACTGGACCATCAGAGAAATCGCTGAGTCCCATTACCTGATCCCACCAGTCTTTCTTTTTAAACTGTAGAGAGCTGTTTGTGTATGAAGGGCTATTCCCCACCCCATCCCCAATTCGGACTCCTCATGCCTTCCTCTGTCTCCAGCGTCACTTTCCACCTTACTCAGCCACCCCAAGTTCCTCTCCTTCTAAGACACTTGCCTAAATCTGACCTCTTCCATGAAGCTTTTTAGAGACTTTAATACCCATGCTGAAGCCTTCCATTTTCTGAGGATCTCATTTGCTGTAAACTTGAGCAAGAATAACTGGGGGACATTTCCCCCTTTCTTACCTGGTCTTAATGTTTTGAATTCCTTTAAATGAAGACCAAGTGTTTCTGCCCACAACCAACACGGAGGCTTCGGATATGTGTACCCTTGGGAGAGGGGGCAGAAGTATCACACCCTCCAGTCCTTATAGGTTCTTCAAGAGGGTACGAAGGAGAGCAAGGGGCTCCTTATCCAGTTTTCCCTCCTGGGCTGAGTGGAAAAGGGGACCAGCTAGAGAAAGGGAGACACCAGGCCTGATGCAAGCTTTGATGGTGTCTCAGCTATATTTTTCTTTTTGAAGATAGTTTTTTTTTTTTTTCTCGATGTGGACCATTCTATAAGTCTTAATTGAATTTGTTACGTATTGTTTCTATTTTATGCTTTAATTTTTTGGCCAGTAAGCATGTGGTGTTTTAGCTCCTCGACAAGGGATTGGACCTGCACTCCTGGTGCTGGAAGGTGAAGCCTTAACCACTGGACTGCCAAAGAAGTCCCCTCAGCTATGTTTTTCAATCATCATATATTGAGGATCTTCCAATTTATAAACAAAATGAGACGAATTAAATAGTCGTTTATTTATTTATTTAGGCTGCACTCTGCAGCTCGCAGGATCTCAGTTCCCTGACCGGTGGTGGAATGAGGGCCCATGGACCACCAGGGGATTCCCCCAAGTACTGCCATTTATTAATGCTTATGTGCCAGGCACAGCAAAGCACTATGTGTTGTCAGTTGATCTTCCCAACAATCTAATGAACTAAGGACTCTCATTTTGTCCCCATTTTGCAGGCAAGGAAAGCAAAATTCAGAGAAATGAATTTTTCCCAGGTCACATGTTGCTGTTCAGTCACTGAGTGCTGTCTGACTCTTGGTGACCCTGTAGACTGCAGCATGCCAGGCTTCCCTAACCTTCTGTATCTCCCAGCATTTGCTTTAAACTCATTCCCAACAATCTAATGAACTAAGGACTCTCATTTTGTCCCCATTTGCAGGCAAGGAAAGCAAAATTCAGAGAAATGAACTTTTCCCAGGTCACATGTTGCTGTTCAGTCACTGAGTTGTGTCTGACTCTTGGTGACCCCGTAGACTGCAGCATGCCAGGCTTCCCTAACCTTCTGTATCTCCCAGCATTTGTTTTAAACTCATGTCCATTGAGCCAGTGATGCCATCTCATCCTCTGTCACCCACTTCTCCTCCTGCCCTCAATCTTTCCCAGCATCAGGGTCTTTTCCAATGAGTTGGCTTTTCACATCAAGTGGCCAAAGTACTAGAGCTTCAGCTTCAGCATCAGTCCTTCCAATGAATATTCAGGGTTGATTTCCTTTAGGATTGAGTGGTTTGATCTCCTTGTATCCAAAGGACTCTCAAGAGTCTTCTCCAGCATCACAGTTCAAAAGCATCAACTTTTTGGTGCTCAGCCTTCTTTATGGTCCAGCTCTCAACATCCATACATGACTACTGGAAACATCATAGCTTTGACTATATGGACCTTTGTCAGCAAAGTGGTATCTCTGCTTTTTAATATTCTGTCTAGGTTTGTCATAGCCAGGTCACATAGCTAGTGAATAGAAGAGTTGGGCTGAAGCCTAGGCAAGCAACTTCATAGTCTATTAATTCCCTTATGCCTCTGTCTCCTGGGACACCTGTATGGCAGAGGTGCTTCAGGCAAACCAAATAGCCATGTGCTCCCCCTTCCTTCCCAGCCTGCCTAGCAACAGACTGGGGCCATGTGACTAACTCTGATCAATGGGCTATGAATGGAAATGAGGTGTGTCATATCTGAACCAAGGCATTAGGGTTCGTGTCTGACCCTCCTATTCTCTCTTTCCTTTAGTAATGACTGTAGTGCCCAGGGCTTGAAGTGGAGGAGCCACTAGGAGGAAGCAGCAGGGGTCTCTGTTTGTTATACTAAAGACAGCTGGCCCGGAGAGCTGTCCCACCTGCAGCACCTCTGTGTGAATGGGAAATCCACCTCTGTTGTGTTAAGCCACTGCAATTTGGAGATTAATTTGTTACCACAGCGTGCCATAGCCTTTCCTCTCTAATACACAAGACAGGACACCAAATATATCACTGTTCACCCCATTGGCTATTGACAACACAGTATTTTATTTATTTATTTATGGCTGCGCTGGGTCTCTGTTGCTGTACATGGGCTTTCTCTAATTGTGGCAAGTGGGGGCTACTCTTCCTTGCAATGCTAGGGCTTCTCATTTTGGTGGCTTCTCTTGTTGCAGAACACTGGCTCTAGGCAGGCAGGCCTCAGTAGTTGCAGCACGTGGGCTCAGTAGCTGTGGCTCCTGGGCTCTAGAACGTGGGCTCGGTAGCTGTGGCTCATGCGTTTAGTTGCCCCGCAACACGTGGAATCTTCCCAGACCAGGGATCAAATGCATCGGCAGGTAGATCAACTAGTGGATCACTAGGGAAGTACCAGATGTTTTGTTTTGTGAATGGTATTGTGCCCAGAGTAAGAATGACTGCCCAAAGGCAAGCACTTAGAAGCAGCTGGGAGAATCTAGGGGTCTTCCTGATCCCCCTGAGCAGCAGGAGTCCTGGGCCTAGCCTCTTGCTCTGGTTTCTTCCTCTGCATCAGGCTTCTCTCCCCGTTGCTGGTTTCTAAAGCTGCCTTTGGCACAGCCCTTTGGTCTCCACCCCCAGCAGACAGCTTCCAGAAGCAAAGGCCCAGACACCACTGGCTCCTCTCCAGATTCTGGCCAAAGTGCCTGGAAGTTTCTCTGAGCCTCTCATTGTCTTTCAGAAGTATCCCTGGGGAGGCAGAGCTCTCGCAATCAAGGCAATCACCGCTTTCTGGCCCCGCCGACCAGGAACCATGGGCTGGGTGTGGCAGGCAGGAAGCTCAGGGCAGGACTGCCCACTTTTAGTTCAGACCTGGGGGAAAAATGGGGGTTTCAGGGCACTGGGCTGGCTCCTGGCTGGAGTGGGAACGACCAAGACAGTGAGAGCGTTCACTCCTCATCCAGTTCTCAAACACTCATCTCTGAGCATCTCTGTGGGCCTGGTCCTGTGCTTAGTGCTGTGGGAGCACAAAGGCCAGAGGTCCTGGCCCTTGTCTTCCAGGAGCTTGCATCCTGTAGGCTCAAGTAGGACATTAGCTACTAGAAAACCAGAGCACCAGGGAGTAAATCAGTCTGGGAGTTTTCAGTTGCGAGTAACATGACCTCTGGAGAAAAAACATTGCGTGCTTCTTACTTCTGAAAGCAATTCAGTTTCAAATGTTATTTTCTGAAATGTTACTTTTTGAAATATATGTGTGGTGTGTGTGTGTGTGCCAAAATTAACACTGACTCTAGATTTTCTGATTGCAAAATTCTATAGTTTATCAAAGCTGAAATCTTTTCCTTTCATTCTCTGTTGGTCCCCTAAGTCAGCTAGTGCCTTAAGTCCACATTTTAAGTTATCCAAACAGAATCAGTATCAAAAAGGAAATATTTTGTCCCTATGTCCAAAGAGATTCCAGCTTCAGGTTTGGTTGGATCCAGGTCCTTATCACATGTCACGTGAACTCTGCATGGTTTTGCTTCCTCTATTTTGGCTTTATTCTTAGGGACGCTCATACTCCTAGGACCATATTCTGTGATTGTCAGTCCCACTTGAAAGAATGGGCCCATTTCCTGGCCATGCCAGAAAAGCCCTTCTTTAACTGACTCTGACTGGCCCATCTCAGGCCCATCCCTGAACCAGTCTCTGTACTGGTCAGTGGTGGGGATGGGAGTGGTTTGAGAGAAGATGTAATGCTCTGACTCCTCTCTGGATCCTGGGGTGGTTAGCTTCTTCTGAATCACATGACTGAAGCTCAGGGATACGAGATTTCCCACCACAAAGACTAGGGTGTTACGATCAGAAGGAAGATAGATGCTGAGCAGGATAACAATCAATACTTACTGCTGGTGGGGTGATGGAATGAGAGATGAGAGATGTGTGAACCAAGGGCTGTGAGAATTCAGAGGGAGATGTCATCTGCAGTTAAAGACATCAAGGAAGGATGCATGTAGACTGGGGCTTGAAGGATGACCAGAGTTTGAGTGTTGGATCTGGGGGAATGGGGAAGAAAGGGCATTCTGAATGCAGGGAACAATGTGAGCAGAAACCTGGAGGCAAGCACAGAGAGGAGCAGGAACTGAAGCTGGAGGAGGGAAAGGCTTTGAATGTCAAGCAAAGGAGTGTGGATTGAATTTGGGAGATACTCATGGATGTTCAGGAGCTGAGGCTGGGTCATCAGATCTGAGCTGCTGGGAGCTGATACTAAAGCCCCAGGGGCCCTCATCCTTTGCTCCACTCCCTGCCCCTTCCCCTGAGCTGTCTTGATGTCCACAGATCCCTCTTCCTTTAGTTCAGCTCAGATAGGGCTGGAGTTTTCCGGTAGAAATGCTTCCTCAGGAGGAAAGTGAAAGTGCAAAGTGTGATTACAGAGTAACCTTGCAGATTTTCATGCTCACCAGCATCCTGTCAAAATTACAAACTAATTCTCGTCAAACCTGTGTTTGAATTCCTCCTCTCTCCCTGGGGATAAGTCACATAACCTCCCTGAGCCTCCATTTCTTTTTCTGCAAAATGGAATGAGCAGGGACTTCCCTGGTGGTCCGGTGGTTGAGAATACACCCGCCAGTGCAACAGACATGGGCCCAATCCCTGATCTGAGAAGATTCCACATGCTGTGGAGTAACTGAACTGTTTTAGAACCCTTGCTCTGCAGCAAGAGACCCCACAGCAATAAGAAACCCATACACCACTAGAGAAAGCTGTGCACAGCAACAAAGACCCAAAGCAGCCACAAACTAATTATAAATTAAAAAATAAAGGCAATAAGCTTTAAAAATATATGACACAAGTAAGTTCCATTCACAAGATTGGTAGGAAGATTAAATGGGATGCTGTATGTCACATACAGGGTACACAGAGTCTGCAGTGAAGATGATGAAGGAGATAAGAGGACCAACCAGGGAGGAAGGAAATGACAAGCAGAGTCCAGTCCCTTGGAGAGCTCTTAGCTTGGTGTGTGAATGAGGCTGCATCATCAGCCTGGGCAGAGGCAGGTGAAGGGTGGCCAGGACAGCGTGCGGGAGTGAAAAGCAGCCTCAGCCCTAACTCCTGAACTTTGCCCTCTCTTTGCCCTGCTGGGGTCAGGGAACCCCAGTGAGAACACATCATTGTGTCATCCTTCTTGTGTATCCCCAAGTTAAGAAAAGGGCTCTGATTGTAGCAGAGGGCCCTGGAAAGTCAGGTTGTGCTGATACTGCCCCAGGTGAGCCTCCTCTGGGCCTCAGTTTACCCCACTGGTTAGGGGATACTGGTCAGTCTCTTTGGGGTCCTAGGGCAGCCAGAGGAGCATGCTTCCAACAGGATTTCTACAAATCTCAGGATGGCTGGAATAGCCCTGAAGGATGAGATGAGGCTAGTGAGGAAGGGCAGGAGGGGGATAAAGGCTCAAGCCAGGGGTCACCAAGCTTTACTGATTCGCCCCTCAGCAAAATAATTTGAAGATGTATCCCCCAAATATATTTGTTTACTTATTTATATCAGTGACATACATTACTATACTAATATATTCTGCCCACTATAAAATATACATAAAATGATGAACTTAAAGCGATATCAATAGGAACAAAACAAACAAGTCATACAACAGACTACTACAAGAATGAGGTCTTACAACTCAATACTAGGAAGACAGCTAAGTTGGAAAATGAACAAAAGATGTAAATGGACATATTGTCAAAAAAGAGATATGAATGGTTTAATAAGCATATGAAAATGTTCAATTTTATTTACCGTTAGGGAAGTGCAATTTTGCGGGATCTTAGTTCCCCGACCAGAGATTGAACCCGAGTCCTTGCAGTGAAAGCATGGGGTTTTAGCCACTGACCTCCAGGGAATTCCCAGTGACATGCAATTGAAAATCACATGAGGTAACCTGCACATCTTCTGCCATGAGGAGGTGAAGTGGAAGTTGCTCAGTCACATCTGACTCTTAGTAACCCCATGGACTATATAGTCCATGGAATCCTCCAGGTCAGAACACTGGAGTGGGTAGCCATTCCCTTCTGCAGAGGATCTTCACAACCCAGGGAGCGAATCCAGGTCTCCCTCATTGCATGCGGATTCTTTACTAGCTGAGCCACCTGGGAAGCCCCATGGTCTTCTTCAAAAAGATAAATGACAGCAAGTATTGAGGATATGGAGAAATTGGAATCCTCACCCATCACTGGTGGGAGTATGGTGCAGCACTTTGTAAAAGCAGCTTAGCGGTTTCTTAAAAAGTTAAACACAAAATTACCACACAACCCAGCAATCCTCCTAGGTTATCAAATGAAGAGTAATAAAAATATATGTCCACACAAAGGCTTGTATGTATTTGCAGCTGAAGTATTCATAATAGAAAAACGTAGAAACATCCTATTATCCATCAGCTGGCGAACGGATAAACGAAATGTGAAATATCCGTACAACGGATATTATTCAGGAACAAACTAACTAAATATAATCAACATGGATTAACCTCAAGGACATTATGTTTAGTGAAAGAAGCTAGACACAAAAGACTCTGTATCCTATGATTCTTTTCATATGAAATTTCCAGGGATGACAAATGCATAAAGACAGGAAGCAGATCAGCACTTGGCTGAACTAGGGGTGAGAGGAAGGGTTAAACTGTAAAAGACCCAAAGGAACTTTTGGAATGATGGAAATATTCTAAAACTGGATTGTGGTCAAAGTTGCACAACTCCATATAAGTTTACTGGAAATCATTGGGCTTTCCAGGTGGCACAGTGGTAAAAGAATCTGCCTGCCAGTGCAGGAGACGCAGGAGAGGCAAGAGATGCAAGAGACGCAAGAGACTCGGGTTCAGTCCCTGGGATGGGAAGATCCCTGGAGTAGGAAATGAAACCCACTCCAGTATTCTTGCCTGGAGACTACCATGTACAGAGGAGCCTGGTGGGCTACAGTCCATGGGGTTGCAAAAAGTCAAACACATGACTAAGCAACTGGGCACACACACATGCACACAAAAATCGTTGACCAGTATACTTATCATGGATAAATTTTCATATAAATTATGTCTTAATATAGCTGCTTAAAAGAAGAGGACGTCTTTAGGCTTTGGTATATATATAGATGTAATTACTCCAAGATGTAATTAAAAGAAAAATTTTAATTAAAATGTAATTTGTTAATGATGTTGTGTTAATTTCTGTTGTACAGCAAAGTGATTCAGTTACACATACAAATACATATATTCTTTTTTAAATAGTCTTCTCCATTATGGTTTATCATAGAATACTAAATATAGTTCCTTGTGCTATACAGTAGGACCTTGTTTTTTTATCCATTCTAAATATAACAGTTTGCAAGCAAGCTGTATTTTAAATGGAAAAACCAAGGTACAGAGTATGCTGCTGTTTGCATTTCTTTCTTTTTTTAAAGAAAAGGTGTACCACTGTGTAAAACAGTATGGAATCTTCTCAAAAAAACTAAAAATAGAGCTGTCATTCAGTTCAGTTCAGCCGCTCAGTCATGTCTGACTCTTTGTGACCCCATGAATCACAGCACACTAGGCCTCCCTGTCCATCACCAACTCCTGGAGTTCACTCAAACTCATGTCCATCGAGTCGGTGATGCCATCCAGCCATCTTATCCTCTATCATCCCCTTCTCCTCCTGCCCCCAATCCCTCCCAGCATCAGAGTCTTTTCCAATGAGTCAACTCTTCGCAAGAGGTGGCCAAAGTATTGGAGTTTCAGCTTCAGCATCAGTCCTTCCAATGAACACCCAGGACTGATCTCCTTTAGGATGGACTGGTTGGACCTCCTTGCAGTCCAGGGGACTTTCAAGAGTCTTCTCCAACACCACAGTTCTGAAGCATCAATTCTTTGGTGCTCAGCTTTCTTCACAGTCCAACTCTCACATCCATACATGACCACTGGAAAAACCATAGCCTTGACTAGACAGACCTTTGTTGGCAAAGTGGTATCTCTGCTTTTCAATATGCTATCTAGGTTGGTCATAACATTCCTTCCAAGGAGTGTTTTTTAATTTCATGGCTGCAGTCACCTTTGACTAGACAGACCTTTGTTGGCAAAGTGGTATCTCTGCTTTTCAATATGCTATCTAGGTTGGTCATAACATTCCTTCCAAGGAGTGTTTTTTAATTTCATGGCTGCAGTCACCATCTGCAGTGATGTGACCAGATGCCATGATCTTCGTTTTCTGAATGTTGAGCTTAAGCCAACTTTTTCATTCTCCTCTTTGCTACCATGTGACTCAGCAATTTCACTCCTGGGTGTATGCGTGCATGCTCAGTCACATCCAACTCTTTGCAACCCTGTGGACAGTAGCTCACCAGGCTCCTGGGTCCATGGAATTCTTCAGACAAGAATACTGGAGTGTGTTGCCATTTCTTACTCCAGGGGATCTTCCCAACCCAGGGATCAAACCCACATCTCCTGCTTCGGCAGGCAGATTCTTTACCACTGTGCCACCTGGGAAGCCACATTCCAAAAAACTAATTCAAAAAGATACATGCATCCCAATGTTCACAGCAGCACTATTTACAGTTGCCAAGATATGGAAGCAAACTAAGTGCCATCAACAAATGAATGGATAAATAAGATGTGCTATATATATATATATGCAATGGAATATTATCCATAAAAAAGAATGAAATTCTGCCATTTGCAACAACATCGATGGACTGGGAGGGTATTATGCTAAGTGATACATCACAGAGAAAGACAAACACTATATGATATCACTGATTATGTGGAATCCAAAAAACAAAAGAAACTAGTGAATATAACAAAAAAGAAACAGACTCACAGATACAGAGAACAAACTAGTGGTTACCAGTGGGGAGATGGAAGCGGGGAAGGGTGAGACAGTGGTAGAGGATTAGAGATACAAACTGTTTTTTCTAAAATAAGTAAGCTTACAAGAATCTACCATTCAACAAATGGAATATAGCCCATATTTTATAATAATGATAAGTGTAGTATAACCTTTACAAATTATGAAACACTGTGTAACCTATATAATCTGTGACCTATATAATGTTGTACATCAGCTATATCGCAATTAAAAAGTTCTTAAAAGAGTGAATATATATACATATAGGGCATACATATGTACATCATGAGAAATGCTGGGCTGGATGAAGCACAAACTGGAATCAAGATTGCTGGGAAGGGCAGAAGCACAGAGCCGCCCCTTTGGAGCATGGCGAGTCTGTCCAGGGCGCCGCAGCAATGGGCCACTTATGCCCGAGTTTGGTATCTCCTAGATGGGAAGATGCAGCCCCCTGGCAAGCTTGCTGCCCTGGCATCAGTTAGACTTCAAGGATTGCATAAGCCTGTGTACCATCAACTGAGTGACTGTGGGGGTCATATTGTCATCATGAACACAAGGCACATTGCCTTTTCTGGAAACATGTGGGAGCAAAAAGTGTACTCCTCACATATTGGCTACCCAGGTGGATTTAAACAAGTAACAGCTGCTCAGCTTCACCAGAAGGATCCAGTAGCAATTGTAAAACTAGCTATTTATGGCATGCTGCCAAAAAACCTTCACAGACGAACTCTGAGGCAGAGGTTGCGTCTTTTCCCAGATGAAGATATACCAGAAGATATTCTTAAGAATTTAACAGAAGAGCTTCCTCAACCACAGAAAGTGCCTAGATGTCTAGATAAGTACACACAAGAAGAAATAGAGGCTTTTCCAAGAGTTTGGTCTCCACCGGAGGATTATCAGCTGTAGGAGGAAGAAGATTTCAGAAAATAATGGTGTGGTGCTTGAAACTCCTTCCTCAGGGCAGGATGAAGCAATAGCTGCCTTCTGACAAGAAGCCTGTGCTGAGGACTGAAAATTTGTGGGGGAGGGTTGGGAAGGGATATCCCTTCATTAGGAAATTGCAATAAAATGTCATTTTATAGAATTGTTTTATTGTATAGTGCTATTTGAATGTTGGAAATAAGAATAAAACTGCCCCTTACTTAAAAAAAAAAAAGATTGCCAGGAGAAATATCAATAACCTCAGATATGGAGATGACACCAGCCTTATGGCAGAAAACGAAGAACTAAAGAGCCTCCTGATGAAAGTGAAAAAGGAGAGTGAAAAAGTTGGCTTAAAACTCAACATTCAGAAAACTAAGATCATGGCATCTGGTCCCATCACTTTCTGGGAAATAGATGGGGAAACAGTGGAAACAGTGACAGACTTTATTTTGGGGGGCTCCAAAATCACTGTAGATGGTGACTTCAGCCATGAAATTAAGACACTTGCTCGTTGGAAGAAAAGTTATGACCAACCTGGACAGCATATTAAAAAGCTGAGACATTACTTTGCCAACAAAAGTCCATCTAGTCAAAGTTATGGTTTTCCAGTAGTTCTGTGTGAATGTGAGAGTTGGACTATAAAGAAAGCTGAGCACTGAAGAACTGATGGTTTTGAACGATGGTGTTGGAGAAGACTCTTGAGAGTCCCTTGGACTGCAAGGAGACCCAACCATTCCATTCTAAAGGAAATCAGTCCCTAATATTCATTGGAAGGACTGATGCTGAAGCTGAAACTCCAATACTTTGGCCACCTGATGCAAAGAACTGACTGGTTTGAAAAGACTCTGATGCTGGGAAAGACTGAAGGCAGGAGAAGGAAGGGGACAACAGAGGTTGGGATGGTTGGATGGTATCACTGACTCAATGGACGTGAGTTTGAGTGAACTCCAGGAGTTGGTGATGGACAGGGAGGCCTGGCATGCTGTGATTCATGGGGTCGCAAAGAGTCGGACATGACTGAGCAACTGAACTGAACTGAACTGATACATATTTTATTTACACATAGACATGTATATACATATTAGCTTTTATATGCACAGACTCTCTCTGGAAGAACACACAAACACTGGAGACCTATAGGTGTTTTGGGTGAAGGAATTGGAGGGTTGTTGGACCAGGAGTGACTTTTATACCTTTACATTTTTCTTCTTTTTGGCAGAATACACATAACATAAAATTTATCATAACCGCCCCCCTTTTTTTTGGCCACACCACACAGTGTGTGGAATCTTAGTTCCCTGACCAGGAATCAGACTCTCGCCCCTTGCAATGGAAGTTCAGATTCTTAACTGCTGAACTGTCAGGAAGTACCCATCTTAACCATTTTTTTTTAAGATTAAAAAAGTATGTCTTTGCTTGTTTCTGGCTGTGCGAGGTCTCCTTTGCTGCACAGGCTTTTCTCTGGCTGCAGCAAGCAGGGGCTTCTCTCCAGTTGCTGTGCATGAGTTTCTCATTGTGATGGCTTCTCTCATTGCCATGCACAGGTTGTAGGGTGCATGGGCTTTAGTAGCTGCTGCTCCAGGGCTCCAGAGCTCAGGCTCAGTAGTTGTGGCTTGTGGACTTAGTTGCCCTGAGGCATGTGGGACCTCCCCGGATCAAGGATCGAGCCTGTGTCTCCTGCACTGGCAGGTGGATTCTTTCCACTGAGCCATCAAGGAAGCCCCATCTTAGCCATTTTAAAGTATACAGTTCCATGGCATGAAGCATATTCACATCATTGTGTAACCATCACCACCATCCATCTCCAGAAATCTTTTTATCTTGCAATCCTGAAGCTCTGTACCCACTAATCAGTAACTCCTCCAGCCCCTGGCAACCACCCTTCCTCTTTCTGTCTCTGTGTATTTGGCCACTCTTGGTGTTTGTTGTTCAGTTGCTCAGTTGTGTCTGACTTTTTGCAACCCCACGGACTGCAGCACGCCAGGCTTTCCTGTCCTTCACCATCTCCCGGAGCTTGCTCAAACTCATGTCCATCGAGTCGGTGATGCCATCCAACCATCTCATCCTGTGTCGTCCCCTTCTCCACCTGACTTCAATCTTTCCCAGCATCAGGGTCTTTTCCTATGAGTCCACTTTCTTGGCCTCTTATATAAGTGGAATCTTACATCTTTGCCTTTTTGTCCTTGGCTTCTATCCGTTCCCATAATGCCCTCAAGATTCATCCATATGGTAGCATGTGTCAGAATCTCCATCCTTTTTAAGATTGAATTCTATTTCATTGTCCCTGTATCCCACATTTTGTTTATCCATTAATTCCTCTTTGGGTGCCTTGGCTTCCATCATTTGACTCTTGTGAATACTGTTGCTATGAAAGTGAAAGTCGCTTAGACTCTTTGCAACCCCAGGGACTAATACAGTCCATGAAAGTCTCTGGGCTAGAATACTGCAGCAGGTAGCCAGTCCCTTCTCCAGGGGATCTTCCCAACTCAGGATTGAACCCAGGTCTCCTGCATTGCAGCAGATTCTTTATCAGCTGAGCCACAGGGAAGCCCAAGAACACTGAAGTGGGTAACCTATCCCTTCTCCAGCCATCTTCCCGGCCCAGGAATTGAACTGGGGTCTCCTGCATTGCAGACGGACTCTTTACCAACTGAGCTATCTGGGAAGCCCATTGCTGTGAAATCTCTCTTGGAGATACTTGTATCTTTACATTTCCAAAGCATATGACTCATACAACTTATTTGAAGAAAAAATTAAAATTAGAAAGGAGGCATGTGTGTGTTCGTGCTCAGTGAATGCAGTCGTGTGGGGCTCTTTGCGACCCCAGGGACTGTAGCTTGCCAGGCTTCTTGGTCCGTGGGATTCTCCAGGCAAGAACACTGAAGTGGGTTGCCATGCGCTGCTGCTGCTGCTGCTGCTGCTGCTAAATCGCTTCAATCGTGACCGACTCTGTGCGACCCCATAGACGACCTCCTACCAGGTTCCTCTGTCCCTGGGATTCTCCAGGCAAGAACACTGGAGTGAGTTGCCATTTCCTTACTCTAGCTATTTTCCCCACCTTCCTCTCCTGCATCTTCTGGACTGTTTTGTTGGACTGTTTTCCCCTCCATCCCCTTCGGAGGCCCCTGCACAACCCTTGGACTTTAGCGGACACGTTTGCCTGGAGGGAGGAGTGGAGGGGACCGCACCCCACCCCCACCCCAGCAGTGTCCAAGGGGGCGTGTCCTCCCTTCCCTTGCAGGGGAGCAGCCAGACCCTGGGGGTCCAGCAGGGACCCGCAGGGAGGGTCTTGCTTAGTCACCGGCAGCCTCTCAACACCGCAGTGCCCTCGCCTGCCCGCCGCCCACCCGCTGCCAGGCGATTGGCCGGGCCGCATTCCTATGAGCCGCCTGCTGCGGCCCGGGTGACTCACGGCGCAGGCAGCCCGGGAACGCCCGGCCTCGTCCTGGGGCCCCGCAGCCGCTGGTTTTCCTATTTGGAAACTGCTTAGCCGCCTCCGCTCGCACCAGCCTGCTCTTCTCTCCGGGCCCCAGCGGAAGGGGCAAGGAGGGCAGGGAAGCTTGGGGACAAGGACCCTCTCTGTGCAGCGACCCATCGATCCACCGTGGAGAGAACGGACCCATGCTCTTATCCCCAATTCCAGACCCAAACTATAGTCCTTCTTGGCAAATGAGCTTTCTCCGTTGGGTCCCAGTGCCCACCCTTTATGAGCAGTTGTTGACAATCAGCTGAGTACAGAGGCTAAGCAGGCTGACCCGGGGCTCCAGCTCCTCAGGACCTCCCTCTGGTTTGGCCAAGTTTCTGCTGTGTGACCTCAGGCAGGTTACTCATCCCTTCTGGGCCTCAGATCCCTTGGTAAAGGAACATAATAACAATATCCATCCCTTAGGTTTGGTGTGAGGACAGGAGACTGGCCTGGGGTAGGGCTGCCTGGTAAAAGGCAGGACACCTGTATTTTGTGGGACATCAGTTCAGTTCAGTTCAGTCGCTCAGTCGTGTCCAACTCTTTGTGACCCCATGAATCGAAGCACGCCAGGCCTCCCTGTCCATCACCAACTCCGGGAGTTCACTCAGACTGCTTAAAAAAAATCATCCCCTGGGACTTCCCTGGCAGTCCAGGGGTTAAGAATCTCCGCTTCCAGCGCAAGGGGCATGAGTTCTGTCCCTGGTTAGGGAACCAAGATGCCAGATGCCGCCTGATGTGGCAAAAAAACCCCACCAAAAACCATATTAAGATAATAAAGGTACTCAAATTCAAACAAACAAACAAAAAAGTCATTGGCTGTTTACCTGAAATTCAAATGTTACTGGGTGTCCTGTATTTTTTTTTTTTTTGCTAAATCTGGCAACTTTAACCTGTATGTTAGCTGGTATATTGATAATGAGTGTTGGATAACGTGGAAGGCTTTTAAACAGTTTATTGAAGTATAGTTGATTTACAATGTTAATTTCTGCTGTACAGCAAAGTGATTCAGTTACATGTATGTATACTAAGAGAGACTTTTCATCATAATATTCATATGTGCCTAATCTTCCTTACTAGATTAAAAGCTCTTCAAAAGTACTCAGTCAATCACTGTATCACTCAGTTATTAAGGGCACCTTGTTCAGTTGCTCAGTTGTGTCTGACTCTTTGCAACCCCATGGACTGCAGTATGCCAGGCTTTCCTGTCCATCACCATCTCCCGGAGCTTGCTCAAACTCATGTCCACTGAGTTCATGATGCCATCCAACCATCTCGTCCTTTGTGGTTCCCTTCTCCTCCTGCCTTCCATCTTTCTTAGCATCAGGGTCTTTTCTAAGGAGGCAGTTCTTTGCATCAGGTGGCCAAAGTATTGGAGCTGCAGCTTCAGTTCCTCCAATGAATATTCAGGATTGATTTCCTAATCACAGTTCCAAGTTTTGGGCATAAAGCATGGAACCAGATCTCATCTTTGCCCTCATGGAGCTTCCAGTATGGCAGGAAGAGGACTATTAAACACCAATTATCCAAAATGATTAATAACCATTGTGACAAGCCCCAAGAAGTCCTGGCCTCAGGGACAGTCTGTGTTGGGGGCCTGAACTCATCAGGGGTGGGTGCCCAAGCCTTGCATTTGTCCACTTCTTCCCTCAGTGTCCTGCCTGGTGGGCGACTGGACAGTGGTGCTGATGGAGAAGGACTAGGGGAGGATGCTCCTGATCCCTGGGGAAGGAGGGCTGATGTGTCCATCCGTGACCCTGCAGTGGACCCACAGATGGACACACCCCAAACCATCCACATTCTCCCCATCCTCCCTGTAAATGGAACAGGTTGCGAGGCGGCAGATTTAGCTAAGGACTCAGTCTGAGATCAAGATGGCTCTGGGCCAAATCCAGGTCCTCATCTTTAGGAAAGTCTCCTTCCTGTGTGTTTGTTCAGTTATCAGGCTCTGGGTCGGGGCTAAAAGAATAGGCTTGGAGTGAATGAGGTCTCTCCAGGCAGGAGCATCATCATGAGATGTCACCAGAGGAGAGTGTCTTAAAGATCAAGTGACCTGACATTTGATGGATGAGGAAACTGGGTGCTCGAGAGTGAAGTGACTTCTGAAGGTCACACAGATCTTCCTGGTGGAACTACCACCAAAACCCACGCTGATTCTCAGCCAGGCCAGAACCCATGTCCTGTCCCCTGGCTCCCGGCCCCCACCCTCTGCTGCGGTGTAAGAGAAGGGCCCTGTGAGTTTACTGCCCTGCCTCCCCCTGGGAATCCCCGCAGGGGTCACCTGGGTGCCCATGGCCCCCCTTCTCCCACATCCCCCAGGCAAGTTTCGGTGTGTTTCAGGCCTCAGGCCTGTAGCTCCAAGCAGGGGAGCCACTGAAAGCTAACCTCAAACAACAAATGAGAAAGTTGACCTTGAAACAGTTTCACTTCCCAAATTTCATGGTGGTGGCTATGATCTGGGCAGTGGGATCTGATATCCCTAATGCTCCCCAATAGCTCCTTGCAAAAACCCTGAAGAGTTGGGCCCCTGACACTTCTAGGTTCAGTGAATGCAGGAACCCTCTCTCTTTTCTCCCCAGTGCTGGGTACTGATTCAGGCTCCCTGCCCTGGAGAAGGGGCTCTCCAAGCCCCCAGAACCAGCCAGCCAGCACAGGAGTCCTCAGTCCTCTGGGCTGAGATGTCCACAGGTGAACAGAACAGAGCTTTCACCTTCTTAGCATCTCTCTGCTCTGTCTCCTCTCCAAGCCCACATCTACTGCCCTCCAGAAGACCCTTCTCTTTCTTTTTTAAAAATATTTATTTGGTTTTGACTGTGTTGGGTCTTAGTTGCAGTGCAAGGGTTTCTCTCTAGTTGTGGCATACAGGCTTAGCTTCCCCATGGCATGTGGGATCTTGGCCCCCCTATCAGGGATCAAACCTGCCTCCCCGGTGTTGGAAGGCAGATTCTTAACCACTGGACCACCAGGGAAGTCCCAAGATCCTTCTCTTTCTTTCTTGGCAGCCTGATGTCACGTGAGGTCCTATGGCCTCTTGTGTAGAGTCTGCCCTCAGACATCCCAAATTCACCCTCTGATGTTACCATTCCTAGCTGTGCAGGGCAGTTCTAAAATACGTCCATCTATTCTTTGACCCTCTGCCCATCAAGAAGTGGGGTCTATGTCTCCTCCTCTTGGAGCTGAGCCAGACTTAGAGAGTATGGTGCCGATAGAGAATGGCAGAAGTGCTATGATGAGACTGCCAAGGCTGGGTCTAAAGGACAATTCAGTTTCCACCAAGTTCTCCAGGGATACTCAGGTTTGGAGCCCAGAGCTTCCATTTAAACAGTGCAAGGCCACCATGTTGTGAGGAAGCCCAGACCATGTACAGGTGTCTGGCCACCAGTAACAGCCAAGGAAAGTCTGTGCTGACCAGCATCAACTGCACAAGTAAGGAGAGCTGCATTTAGAGAAAAATGGATGGGCCAGAGGTGCCTGCCAGGGATGCTGGGAGCTTCTCAATCAGGACCAACTAATGGTAGAACATTGGCCATGAACCTGGCTTAAGCTCAAGGACTCAATGTCCAGGGTCTCCAGAGATGGATGGGCTCTGTCCCACTCTGTTGGACTCATAAGGAGAGATACTGTCTCTGGGTACTGCTCCTAGCTCTTAAGCCAGCACCCTCCTCCCCACGGGCTCCAACCCAGGCAAAATGCTCTTTTGGTGAGCAAGTTGGGAGGGACCAGTGATCTCGGCTGCTAAACCACACCAGCTCTCTAACTTACATTTCCTTTGTTTCTTACTTAGCTCTCTCTCCATGAAGTCAGGAGCTCACAAGAGTGTGTCTATATTGTAATCTGCATCACTTACAACAATGCCTGGCATATAGTAGGTGCTCCATCAACATTCTCTGAGTAAGTAAATGAGTGGATGGATCAATGCTGTGCCTGTCACTGTGAGGCCAGATCAGTGGCAGACTAGGTCCTGCTCGCTTGTCTGTGAAAGGGTACCATGACCTACCCATTTGAGGGTCGGGGGGTGGTGACTTGAGAGGACGGACTAGTGCCCTTGCCTGGTGTGTCACTAACGCTCGAGGGATGATTGCTGGGTCTATTACCATTATCAGTAGTCGCCAGGACACTGGTTGCCTTCCCTCTGACCAAAAAGACAAATCCAGATTTTCCGATGCCATTGGCCTAGACTCCATGAAGCCACCCAACCTC
Organism: Madoqua kirkii; assembly: GCA_006408675.1. NCBI lineage: Eukaryota > Metazoa > Chordata > Mammalia > Artiodactyla > Bovidae > Madoqua > Madoqua kirkii. Next base: position 22,837 of record SJYC01125622.1, read on the forward strand.
TGAGTGTACTTGAGCTTCTGACACTCCAATCAGATGAGGCACCTTCTTGGGGCTCCCCGAGCCCCACCTGTATCTCAGTCTTAGTTCTGGAAATCTGTTGGTCTGTGAAATCCCAGGGTTTGGGGGCCAGGCGCCACCCCTAAAGCCCATGTCTAGCTGCACTGCTGCCCAGGGCTGGCAAATGGATAATGAGGGGATTGAGTTGGTCACCTCTTCTTAATATCTTCTGGATATCTGTGGATATCTTAATATCCACACCATTTCTGTCCTTTATTGTGCCCATCTTTGCACAGAACATCTTTGAAATGTTCCCTTGGTATCTCTAATTTTCTTGAAGAGATCTCTAATCTTTCTCATTCTGTTGTTTTCCTCTATTTCTTTGCATTGATCACCGAGGAAGGCTTTCTTATCTCTCCTTGCTATTCTTTGGAACTCTGCATTCAAATGGGTATATCTTTCCTTTTCTTCTCTGCCTTTTGCTTCTCTTCTTTCCTCAGCTATTTGTAACGCCTCTTCAGACAACCATTTTGCCTTTTTGCATTTCTTTTTCTTGGGGATAGTCTTGATCACTGCTTCCTGTACAATGTCACGAACCTCTGTCCATAGTTCTTCAGGTACTCTGTCTATCAGATCTAATCCCTTGAATCTATGTGTCACTTCCACTGTATAATCATAAAGGATTTGATTTAGGTCATACCTGAATGGTCTAGTGGTTTTCCCTACTTTCTTCAATTTAAGCCTGAATTTGGCAATAAGGAGCTCATGATCTGACCCACAGTCAGCTCCCAGTCTCGTTTTTGCTGACTGTGTAGAGCTTCTCCATCTTTGGCTGCCAAGAATTTAATCAATCTGATTTTGGTATTGACCATCTGGTGATGTCCATGTGTAGAGTCGTCTCTTGTGTTGTTGGAAGAGGGTGTTTGCTATGATCAGTGCTTTCTCTTGGCAAAATCCTATTAGCCTCGGATGAAGCACAAACTGGAATCAAGATTGCTGGGAGAAATATCAATAACTTCAGTTATGCAGATGACACCACCTTTATGGCAGAAAGTGAAGAACTAAAGAGCCTCTTGATGAAAGTGAAAGAGGAGAGTGAAAAAGTTGGCTTAAAACTCAACATTCAGAAAACTAAGATCATGGCATCTGGTCCCATCACTTCATGGGAAATAGATGGGGAAATAGTGGAAACAGTGACAGACTTTATTTTTTTGGGCTCCAAAATCACTGCAGATGGTGACTGCAGCCATGAAATTAAGACACTTGCTCGTTAGAAGAAAAGTTATGACCAACCTAGACAGCATATTAAAAAGCTGAGACATTACTTTGCCAACAAAGGTCCATCTAGTCAAAGTTATGGTTTTTCCAGTAGTCACGTATGGATGTGAGAGTTGGACTGTGAAGAGAGCTGAGCACTGAAGGATTGATGCTTTTGAACTGTGGTATTGGAGAAGAGTCTTGAGAGTCCCTTGGACTGCAAGGAGATCCAACCAATCCATCCTAAAGGAAATTGGTCCTGAATATTCACTGGAAGGACTGATGTTGAAGCTGAAACTCCAAAACTTTGGCCACCTGATGTAAAGAGCCGACTCATTAGAAAGGACCCTGATGCTGGGAAAAATTGAAGGCAGGAGGAGAAGGGGACGACAGAGGATAAGATGGTTGGATGGCATCACTGACTCAATGGACATGAGTTTGAGTAAACTCCGGGAGTTGGTGATAGACAGGGAGGACTGGTGTGCTTCAGTCCATGGAGTTGCAAAGAGTCAGACATGACTGAGCGACCAAACTGAACTGAACTGAACTGAGTTGGTCAGAGTTTTTTTTTCTGAGATTGCCTGATACCCTCCCATTCCTCAAATTTGACCTGAAACACTTTAGCCTCACCCCGTCAACACAATAGGGATCACTGTCTTGTAGCAGCAAAGATGGTGGCCCACAGGGCTAGTTTCTCCTCATTTCCCTCCTAGAGCATGAGCTCCACGTGGGCTTGTCGAGATGAAGTGTGAAGGAGTCGCTCAGTCGTATCTGACTCTTTCTGACTCCACGGACCGTAGCCCACCAGGCTCCTCTGTCCATGGGCTCTCCAGGCAAGAATACTGGAGTGCATAGCCATTCCCTTCTCCAGGGGATCTTCCCGACCCAGGGACTGAACCCGGGGCTTCTGCATCGCAGAAAGGTTCTTTACCGTCTGAACCACCAGATAAGACAAAGGCAGCGGTAGTGTCAGAGAAGTCCAACCTACACACATGGATGAGGTGGCTGTGACCTCTGAGAGCCACCTGCTCTCTTCTCAGCAAACATGGCAGGGAGACCTGGTGGCTGAAGAGGGTGTCTGTGCTGCAGGCAGTGTTTCTCAGGGAGATGACCTGCCAAGGAGCAGGGGCGAGGGGAGGGGCGAGGGGAGGGGGAGGGCCCACCCTCCCTACGTCCCTCGGCTACCTCAGGGCCCCAGGCCAAGAGGGGGCCCCTCCCCCAGAGTGAGGGCAGGAGGAAGGGGGCTGGGGAAGACCAGTGTTGCCGGCCTGGGAAGACCAGGGGTCGAAGCCACAGTACTGGCAGTTTGGGGGGTGGGATTCAAGGCAATTCTAGCAAAGAATGGCTCATGGACTTCCTTGGTGATCCCAGTGCTAAGAATCCACCTGCCAAGGCAGGGGACACAGGTTTGATCCCTGCTCTGGGAAGAATCCATGTGCCTCAGGCATCTAAGCTGAGCCCTTGTGCCCTAGATCCCATGCTCTGCAACAAGAGAAGCCACTGCAACGAGGACCCCGTACAGCACGTCTGGAGAAAGCCCAAGCAAAGCAACGAAGATCCAGCACAGCCAAAACCAGACAAACAAACACGTAAAAATTAAGACTGGATTGTTAACCTATGTTGTGTATGTATGCTCAGTAGCTCAGTCGTGTCCGACTCTGACCCCATGGACTGTAGCCCGCCAGTCTCCTCTGTCCATGGGATTTTCCAGGCAAGAATACTGGAGTGGGTTGCCATCCCCTCTCCAGGGGATCTTCCTGACCCAGGGATTGAACCCATGTCTCCTTTGTCTCCTGCATTGGCAGGTAGGTTCTTTACTACTAAGCCACCTGGGTTACAAGCTAATTAACTTCTCACCATCTCTTCCTCCACAGCTCCCTCTTCTGCCTTCACCCATGGCCACCACCTTCTCTTGCCCCATGAGGCCTGCTCGGCTGGCCCACTTGTTCTTCCACTTCAGCTACTTGGGAACTTGGCCAGGTGTGGCCTCAGCTTGGCCCACCTCCCTGTCCAGGCCCCTCTCTCAACTCCTTTGCAGCCCTTCCTCGGGGCCTTGGGCTTCTCAGTGTGTCCCTCAGCCTTCTGAAGGGGGTGGGGACCCACAGCAGCCCTTTCAAAAGGAGGAATCTCAGGGAGGGGCGGAGGGGATGGTGGGGGGCCGGTGGTGTCAGGGGCGACCTTCTCATTCCCTGTACAGTTTCCAGATCATTCCTCTTTCACCCCCCTGGCCCTTCTGAACACACATCAACCAGCTGTAGCAGCCACGCTTCTGTCAGTGCTGGTGTCCATCACCTCCCTGCCACCCCCAACACTCTGCCAGCCTGCTGCCTATCACCCAGCCTGGCCTGGCTCTCCACGACCCCCACATCCACACAGATGCTCCGCAGCACCCAGACCTCTTGACATTGCTTTCTCCGCTCCGCCAGCCGCCCCCTCTGAGGGTGACTCCCCATGTCTCCACCCTGATCACCGCTCTCATCCTCGGATCACTGCTCTCATCCTCCCAACTGACATTTTCTTCCATGAGTGCTTTGTCTAAAACTCCCACTCAGGAACTCCCCATTGGCCATCACCCCTCCTGTCTTCCCTTCTGCCTCTCCCACCTTGGAGTCCATGGTCTACCTTTTGGATCTGATTATTATCTTTTCCTTGTAGCTCAGTTGGTAAAGAATCTGCTTGCAGTGTAAGAGACCTGGGTTCGATTGCTGGATCAGAAAGATCCCCTGGAGAAGGAAATGGCAACCCACTCCAGTATTCTTGCCTGGAGAATCCCATGGACAGAGAAGCCTGGCAGGCTACAGTCCATGGGGCTGCAAGAATTGGACACAACTTAGCGACTAAACCACCACCAGCACCACCACTGTCTTGCAACACCCCCACCTCTTGCTCCCTGCTCCCTTCATCATCCTTGCCTGTTGGTGGAGCCTCCCTGTGGCTGAAACCTACTTTCCACTTTCTCCCCTGAGAAGCAGGAAGTTGCTGAGACAGTCCCACAGCCCGTCTGCCAGGGTGCACTCCCTGAGCTGGGCACTGGCCTGGTCTGGAGATGGTCCTTTTCTGGATGCGAACATGGGCAGAACTGAAGGGGCGTGGAGGGTGAAAGGGAGAAAGGATGTGCCAGAAGGACTTGGGAGTTTTTGGCTGGAGGAAGCAGTCAGGTGTGCTGTGGGGCCATTTTCTGAGATGGGACAGATGGGGAGAAGCAGGTTTGGAAGAGAAACCCAGGCTTCCTGCAGCGGATTCTGCCTGGTTTACCTCCCACACCCACTGTCTGCCACTGCTGGTCTCCTGCCTCATTCCAGTTTAGCTGCATGGTCTTATTAAAGCATCACACAAAATACATCAGCTGACTACCTTAAAACCTTTCAACGGACTCATATCTCACTGCAGAATTAATCCAGTGTCTACACCCCCCCACACCTTTTTTTTTTTAAAGAAATCTCCAACATCCGTATCAGCCAGAGGTTTTATTTGTTTATGGCTATGCTGGGTTTTCATTGCTTTCTGTGGGCTTTCTCTGGTTGCAGCAGCCAGGGGCTACTGTTGATTGCAGAGCTTGGGCTCCTCATCTCATTCCAGTGGCTTCTCTTGTTGTGGAGCATGGGCTCTAGGCGTGTGGACTTCAGTAGCTGTGGGTCGTGAGCTCTAGAGCATGGATTCAATGTGGTTGTGGCACACGGATTTAGTTGCTCCACAGCATGTGGAATCTTCCTGAAGCAGCGATCAAACCAGTGTCCCTCGCATTGCAAAGCAGATTCTCATCCACTGTGCCACCAGGGAGCCCCTACAAACTTTTCCTAATCTGGGTGCTGGCTTCCTCTTCTGTCTCATCCCTTCCACTCTCCACTTTACCCACATCGAATATTCCATTTCTCCAGCTATGGGGAGCTCCTTCCTTTTGCTCCTCCAATGCCCTGGGCACTGTCCCGCCCCAGTACCTTTGCATATGCTCCGCTCCTCCCATGGCTGGTGACTTAGATGTCACCTTCTCGGGAGCCTTCCGTACCACGCATCCAGCGTACCCTACCAGTCACTCCTGGTCACATCACCCTGTTTGCCATGTCTTTCACAGAACTTATCACCACCCAAGATTACCTTGCTAGTTTGAGTTTACTCTCCCCCACACCCCAATAAGGGGCCTTGCTTATGATACATTTCTGGTCTGTGACACGTACTAAGTTGCCAATATATATTTGTTAAATATATAAATGGATGGAAGGGAGGGGGGAGGGAGGGGTCCCTTTCCCCAGCATTGTTGTGAGGATGAGCTGTGATACTGGGTGGGCAATCACTCTGGAGACTGGCTTATGCCACACGTGGTGGGTGTTTTGCTCCAGCCCCACACTTGGCACATAGTGGGTGCTTAGTAAGTGCTGGTGAATGAACTCATGCAACACAAGGCAGGATTTAGGGTGTAAAGAAAGTGCAGATAAAGTGCCAGGGGGAAGAGGGACCTCATCAGAGGAAGAAGGTTGCCCTGCCTGTCTCTCCAGCCTCATCCCTCGCCAGTCTCTGCCCCACCCCACTCCCACGACGCATCTCCTTCCACTCCATCCCCTTGTTCACAGTTTACCTCCCTCCTAAAAAGCCTGCAGAGAGGCCAACTTCCACCCCTCTGCCACATCTTAGCTCAGCCCTTCCCTGATTCCTTCACTGATGCTCCTTAAACCCTGCGCTGTGGCTATCACTGTGCCTGACTTTCAGGCATTGGAAAGACAGCCGAGGACAAGACGTGAGGTCTCTTGTCCTCGTGGAGCTTACATTCTAGAGGGTGAGACAGAGAGCAAACTGATCAGCAACCAAGCCTCAGCCTCCTCCAGGAAGCCTCCCCTTGCCTCAGCCTCCCTTCCTCAAACCTGGGGCTTCTTCTCTGAGCCTGGTGCCCCTCCCCCACCTGCACTTGATTTCTGTCTGTCTCTGTCTCCACTTAGGAGATAGGACTGCTGAAATTCCTGCCTTTTCCATCTCTTATCCTGGCAGACCTGGCACTGGTGATAACTGTAGCTTTGAGTTGAATTTCAGAGGCTGGAACGTTGAGGCGTGATGTTCTGGGTGGAGGGGCAGGGCCAGGGTACTATGCAAGTGCCTGCACGTTTGGGGAGAGGATGGGGTGCAGGTGAGGGCGGGCTGAAGGCAGCATGACCATTGTCACAGAGGGCTGCTCAGGTTTCAAATGGGGTTCTCTAGCCCTTGCTTTGCAAAGGGAATATTTTTTTTACATGTTTTACTAAAACATGTTTTAGTAAACTATGTTTTACTAAAGCACTGAGATGGGCTTAGTCACCTGTGAGGTCACATCTGAATGAGTTGCCCCACTCTCTTCCCTGTCCTGCCCAACAGCGACTTGTAGAAGTGGAAAACGAAGCGTCAGTCTCAATCAGCAAGTGCCTGGCTTAGGGAACCTGTTAGGTGAGCAAGAGGTTAAGTAGAAGTTGGAGTTACTCTCATGAGTGACCTATCCATATAGGGTGGTAAAGGGAACTGGGATGACTTGGGGACATCCCTAACCTTTGAGGCTGACGTCAGGGTGATAACCACTCACCCACAACACATCTCGTGGTGCCCATGCTCCACTGAGGTGAATGAGGTCCCTCACATGGGGCTGTGTGTCCGTTGCTCTTACGGGCACGCAAAGGGAACCAGCCTCTGCCCCACCCCACCAGGAAATGGCAGAGACGCTAGAACCATTCGAAAAGTTCTTTATTCTTTTATTCAGCAAGTATTTTCCAGAGTCTTCTCCTATGAGGTGCCCAGCACTGAAGGAGTAATAAACCACACATAGGTACCTTGGAGATATTACAGATTCAGCTCCAGACCAGCACATAAAGCAAATATCTCAATAGAAGGGGTCACACAAAATTTTTGGTTTCCCAGTGCCTATAAAAATTATGTTTACACTATACTGTAGTATTAACTGTGCAGTAGCATTATGTCTAAAAAACCAGTGTACATACCTCAATTTGTGCTCAGTCATATCCAGCTCTCTGCGACCCCATGGACTGTAGCCCACCAGGCTCCACTGTCCACGAGATTCTCCAGGAAAGAATACTGGAATGGGTTGCTATGCCCTCCTCCAGGGGATCTTCCTGACCCTGGAGTCTCCTGTCTTGCAAGTGGATTCCTCACCCACTGAGTCACGTGGGAAGCCCCAATTTAAATTTACCTTAATTTAGAAATACTTTATTGTTAAAAACGCTAACTCATCTGAGCCTTCAGAGTCCTAATCTTTTTGTAAGCCTCCTGTAGGGTGTGGCATCACACAGGAGGAGGTGCTTGAGATGGGCACTGAAGGATGGGCTGTATGACCACCAGGTAGAAAGGTGTTCCAGAAGAACAGACACTTAGGGATGCAGGGAGGTGTGAAACAGTGGGTCTTGTGGCGTCAGCATCAGGCAGCTCTGGGTGTGGCTCCGTATATCATGGCCATCCTGTGTGCCCAGCGCTGGACCACAGTCTCACTAATCAAGCCCAACTCAAAGGTGACCTACAGATGAATCAGCTGGTGCCCAGAGAGGCTGGGTAATTTGTCTGAAGTCCTATATAGCCAGTGACAGAGCTCAGGTTCAAATTCAGGCTCATCAGGTTCCCAAATCTGTGCTTCTAACCACTACACTGAACTGCCCCATGACATGATACAGGACCTGAGAGGCCAGGGAGAGCCATTCAGACTTGAGTACCAAGGGCAGAATTCCCTGAACACGGGCCATTTGAGCTCCATCTTCAGGAGACCTATCATATCTTCAGATTTTCATTGTCTAAATGCTTTTCTTTATTTAAAAAATTTTTTTCTTTAGACTTATGGACGTGGGGAGAGGGGAGGAAAGGGGGAGATGTATGGAAAGAGTCCATGGAAACTTACATCACCATATGTGAAACAGATAGCCAATGGGAATTTGCTGTCTGGCTCAGGAAACTAAAACGAGGGCTCTGTATCAACCTAAAGGAGTGGGATGGGGAAGCAGGTGGGAGGTAGGTTCAAAAGGGAGGGGATAAATGTATACATATGGTGGATTCATGCTGAGGTTTGACAGAAAACAACAAAATTCTGTAAGGCTATTATCCTTCAATAAAAAAAGAAAAAGAAAAAAATTTTTCTTTATGTTTTTAAATTGGAGTAAAGGTGACTTATGATGTGGTGTGAGTTTCGGGTATACAGCAAAGTGTTTCACAAAGTGATTCACAAGTTTATTCAGTAGGTTCTTGTTGGTTATCTGATTTATATATAGTAGTGTGTGTATGTTAATTCCAAACACCTCATTTATCCCTCCTGAAACACTTGTCTTTATATGTTTCACTTTTAAAAACTCAAATTTAAGTCATTTCTTCTTGACATATAATGCATATGAAGAAGTACACAAATCAACTGACTTTCACTCAAGTAAGAAAAAGCAATTTTTGGCCCGGGTCAATAATATTATGAGCTCTCAGCCACTGGCCTAGTACTGCCTCCTAGGCACAGACCCTCAGGTTACCACTCTCTGAGTTGTAACAGCCCAGATTAGTTTCATTTGCATTTGAACGTCTCATAAATGCAACCGCAAAGACTGTTCTTTTTAATGTGTCTGGCTCAACATTTGTGTAGTTTAATTTATTCATTCTCACTTTTATGCAGTATTCCATTATGCGAATATAACAGGATGTGTTTCTTCATTCTCTGCCGACATGTAACTTGTTTTCAGTTTTGGGCTATTATGATAGAGCTGCCATGAGTATTCTTACACATGATTCTTGGTGAACACACATACTCGTTTCTGCTGAGTTTGTACCAGGAGTTGAATTCCTAGGTCAGAGAGCAGTATGGAAATGCCCAGGTTCAGTGAATATGGCCAGTTTCCCAAAGTAGTTGTTATAAATTACATTCTCACTACAATGAGTCAGAGCTCCAATTACTCCACAGTCCTGTCAACATTTGATATTGAAAGTCTTTTTTTCTTTTTGGTCCTGGTGGGTGTACAGGGCTATCAAACTGTAGTTTTAATTCACATTTCTCTGATGACTAATGTGGTTGAGCATTTTTCATCTGTTCATTGGTCCCTTATATATATCACCTGTCTTTGAAATGTTTAAGCCTTTTGCTCATTTTTCTATTTGATCTTTCACTTCTATTCATTTTCCTTATTGACAAGAGTTCTTTATATAATTCTGGATGTTATTCTTTTGATGGATATATGATTTATGATATCTTTTCCCAAATTAATTTTATCGACCATGATTACTATGAATAAAAAATCAATATCACATCTCATGGATAGTAGGTAATTGCAAAATACAGAAAAGAAAAAGAAGACAATGTTACTATATTCTCGCTAAATATCACACAGCTGGCAGCATGGTTAGAATCCTGTTAAAAGATTAGCAAGTGAAAAAGAGGTGTTAATGACATTCCAGCAGCGTGTGGAGACTCCCCTTGATACCTTCAGAAGGCTGGAAAGAATTAGAGGCCTTCCCTGGTGGCTTCCTAGGTGGCACTGTGGTAAAGGATCCACCTGGCGATGCAGGAGATTCAAGAGACTTGGGTTCCATCCCTCCAGGGGGTTTAATCACTGAGTCAGGAAGATCCTTTGGGGGTAGGAAATGGCAACCCATTCCAGTATTCTTGTTTGGTTCCCCGTTTAGGGATGACCCTACATGTTGCATGGTGCACCCTGCCCCCAAAAAGAGAAGGTCGGAAAGAATTAGAAGAGAAACAGCTTTCTCATTTTGCAGCTCCATGTTAATTATCACCTCAGTGTACCCTTTGTCCTGAGCCTCCTATAGTTATACCACCCACTGTGTGAGGTGGGCACAACTGCAATGAGGATTTTTAAAATTTTTGATTAAATTAATTATTTTTGTGGCTGTGCTGGGTCTTGACTGTTGTACAGGGTTCTGTCTAGTTGCAGTGAACAGGGCTACTCTCTAGCTGCGCTGTGCAGCCTTCTCATTGATGTAGCTTCTCTTGTTGCAGAGCACCAGCTCTAGGGCACCTGGGCTTTGGTTGTGGCTTGCTGACTCAAGGCACAGGCTCACTAGTGGTGCATGGACTTAGTTTGTGGGATCTTCCCAGATCAGGGACTGAACCCATATCACCTGCATTGGCAGGTGGATTCTTTACCAATGAACCGCCCGGAAAGTCCCAATGAGGTTTTTTTTTTCTTTTTTTTTTTTAATAAGAGGTTGACATATTGAAGTTGATGTTTTAGAAAAATCATTTAGATGAAAATATGAATAAAAAGCAGAAATAGAAGTGAGGGACCCAAGTTAGGAGGAGGTGAAGAAGTCCAAGTGATAAGTGTCAAGGGTCTAAAGCAGGGCTGAGCCAGGGACTGGGGTGAATGTGGGGGCTGGAAAGAGGTAGAATCGGGACAACGCAGTGGCTGTTGATGTGTTAAGAGAGTAAAAGATGTCTAGGGTGACTGTGGGGTTTTTAAGTTGGGGGACTGGGAGGAGGGAGGTAGCAGAGACTGGAGAAGCAAATTGTGTGAGGGAGGAGATGGTGAGATCAGTCTGTGATGTGTGGAATCTGAACTGTTTGCAGAACCTCACAGGGAGAGTCTCCCATTTCTTTATTCATTCATTCATTTCACAAATATCCACTGAGCATGTATGGGTGCCAGAGGTGCAGCAGTGAATCCAATGAATAGGATTTCCACTCTGATGGACCTTAACATTCATGAGAAAGATGGGTGGTGGGAAAGATAGATTAGAACAAGCAAAGGATGCACAGGGCTCAGGGCCATGGGGTGAATTGGGGCCCTGATGGAGTAAGTGCAGCAGTTAAAGCTGTCGGTGTGAGTGAGCTTGCCTAGGGAGAGGGGCAGAGCGAACCAGAGAAGAGGGTGGAATGCCAGTGTTCAGGGGCAGCAGGGGAAGGAGCACCCTTTAAGTAAACCACAGAGGAATATTTGGAAGGGGAGGAGGGCAGAAGTGGACACATGAAGAGGGGCTCAAAGATCTTTCATCAGATGCATTCATTCATTTATTTGATCAGACTTTACTTGGCGCCTGAGTACCAGGCTCTGGGGAACCAGGGATGAATGTGAAGTCTCTGGGGGAGGCAGTCATGTGAACTACCAGTGATTAGGCTACAAGAGAAATTTTCTATTTTGGAATACACATAGTGTATGTCCTGGGAGCGCAGAGGCTGGGAACTCCCACTTTTTGAACCTACTACGTGCTGGGCTTCCTAGAGGAGTGGGCACAGACTTAAGAGGACGGGGAGGGGAGGCAAGGGCACTGACTGAGAAGAACCAGCTTGAGCAAGGGCAGGAGGTGGAAAGCTGCTTGGTGAGTTCTGGCAGCCAGGCGTCCACAAGCACCAGAAGAGGGGAGCAAGCCAGAGGACCAGAGGCTGGGACAGCCTTAAGATCATGCCAGGAGAGTGGGCTGAATTCAGAAGGTGGTGGAGCTGCTGCAGGTTTGGAAGAGAGTACCTGCCACTCAGCACCATTCCACCAAGCCCACAGGAGCCAGGGCCCCTGGAGATGACCTTCTCTTCCCACCTCTCTCTGCCCCAGCGGTTAGGAGAAGCTGCACACAGTGAAGCCAGGGTCCACTCTGCAAGCCCCACAGAGCTCAGAGCACCCTGAATGAGCCCCGGGAGAGGGAGTGGGCTTGTGCTAAAAGGCATCTTTCAGAGAGGCATGTGAGCGCCGGATAGAGTATGGGGCACTCCAGCGTCTTGGGAGCGTTCTTGGAAGAGTGGGCTGAGAACTGAGGGCACCTGTCAGGGATGGAGAAGAGTGAATGGGGCAGAAGGCGTCAGGGTCCAGCCTGGTGGCCTGAGCTCCGAGCCACCCCCAGAGTGGGAGCCCTGGGCTGATGAAGAGTCAGAGCCCTCTCCCTCTGCATCTCCTCTTGGTCCATGTTTCACCTTTCACCCTCCCCCAGGGCTTCCATGGGCGCTCAGACAGTAGAGAATCTGCCTGCAATGCAGGAGACCGGGTGCGATCCCTGGGTTGGGAAGATCCCCTGGAGAAGAGAATGGCTACCCACTCCAGTATTATCGGCTGGAGAATTCTATGGACAGAAAGGCGACTAACATACACACACGCCTCCTCCCTTTCTACACATCATCAGCCTCATCTCCCAGCCTTGCAATTTGGGGCTGCGCTGAAACTTGGGGGTTGGGAGTTGTAGGGGGACGAGACTCTAGGTTCTCTTGGCCAACGCCCACAGAGGCCTAAAGCTCTGGGCAAATCCTCCTGGGTATTCAGGGTTGGGACTCACCCTTTGGGGAAAAGACCTCTGGCGCCCCCTACTGCCATCTCAGCTTCAGCAATCACAATCCTATCTCTTCCAACCCACCCTGAACCCTGAGGCCAGAATACACTGAGGGCCAGTTTCAGTGGCAGGAAGTAATGTGGAACCTCACGGGGAGCCAGGTCTGGCTTGTGATGTTTACCTGGACTCTGGAAGTTTCCTAATTGATCTCTCTCCCCACTTCCTCCACTGACAGATTAAAGAGAATCTCTTAAAAGCATAACTGTGGAATCAGTTCAGTTTAGTCGCTCAGTCACGTTCACTCCTTTCAACACCACG
>SJYC01125623.1:0-19199 GCA_006408675.1 Madoqua kirkii
TGGACTCTGGAAGTTTCCTAATTGATCTCTCTCCCCACTTCCTCCACTGACAGATTAAAGAGAATCTCTTAAAAGCATAACTGTGGAATCAGTTCAGTTTAGTCGCTCAGTCACGTTCAACTCCTTTCAACACCACGGACTCCACCACCAACTCCCAGAGCTTCTTCAAACTCATGTCCATTGAGTCGGTGATGCTATCCACCCATCTCATCCTCTGTCGCCCCCTTCTCCTCCTGCCTTCAATCTTTCCCAGCATCAGAGTCTTTTTAAATAGGTCAGTTGTTCGTATCAGGTGGCCAAATATTGGAGTTTCATCTTCAGCATCAGTCCTTCCAATGAATATTCAGGACTGATTTCCTTTAGGATGGACTGGTTTTATCTCCTTGCAGTCCAAGGGACTCTAAAGAGTCTTCTCCAACACCACAGTTCAAAAGCATCAATTCTTCGGTGCTCAGCTCTCTTCACAGTCCAACTCTCACATCCATACATGACTATTGGAGAATCCATAGCTTTGACTAAATGGACCTTTGCTGGCAAAGTAATGTCTTGGCTTTTTAATATGTTGTCTAGGTTGGTCATAACTTTTCTTCCAAGGAACAAGCGTCTTTTAATTTCATGGCTGCAGTCACCATCTTCAGTGATTTTGGAGCCCCCCAAAATAAAGTGTCACTGTTTTCACGGCTTCCCCATCTATTTACCATGAAGTGATGGGACCAGATGCCATGATCTTAGTTTTCAGAATGCTGGGTTTTAAGGCAACTTTTTCCACTCTCCTCTTTCACTTTCATCAAGAAGCTCTTGAGTTCTTTTCCACTTTCTGCCATAAGGGTGGTGTCATCTGCATATCTGAGGTTATTGATATTTCTCCTGGCAATCTTGATTCTAGCTTGTGCTTCATCTAGTCCAGCATTTCTCATGATGTACTCTGCATATCAGTTAAATAAGCAGAGTGACAATATACAGCCTTGACATACTTCTTTCCCAGTTTGGAACCAGTCTGTTGTTCCACGTCCAGTTCTAACTGTTGCTTCTTGATAACAAGTAGTGAACTACCCAACATGCAACAACTTAAATGGCTCTTAAGGACATTAAGCTGAGAGCAAAAAGCCAACCTCAAAAGGTTACATACTTTATGATTCCATTATATAACATTTCTGAAGTGACACAATTGTTGCCAGGTTGCCAGTCATCCAGGAAGGGGAGGGAGGGCAAGCCTGTAAAAGGGCAGCAGAAGCCGTATCTTCTAAGGTAATGGAACAATTCTGTATCTTGGTTGTGGCCGTGGTTAGATGAATCTAGACATGTAGCAAAATGCCATGGAATTATATACAAAAAAATAAGTGCGTGCCCAAAATGGTGAAATTGAGAGAGGTCTGTAGTCTAGTTGTGTCTAATGTCAATCACATCTCTGGCTTTTATAACAAGCTGCTGCTGCTGCTACTAAGTCACTTCAGTCGTGTCCGACTGTGCGACCCCATAGACAGCAGCCCACCAGGCTCCCCGTTCCTGGGATTCTCCAGGCAAGAACACTGGAGTGGGTTGCCATTGCCTTCTCCAATGCATGAAAGTGAAAAGTGAAAGTGAAGTCGCCCAGTCGTGTCCGACTCCTAGCAATCCCATGGACTGGAGCCTACCAGGCTCCTCCGTCCATGGGATTTTCCAGGCAAGAGTACTGGAGTTGGGTGCCATTGCCTTCTCCATTGTAACAAGCTACAATTATGTAAATTGTCATCGCTGGAGGAAGCTGGGTGATGTGTGCATGCGACTTCTTTGTACTATTCATGTGACTTCTTTTGAGTCAATAATTCATTCAAAATAAATAGCTTATGCAAAGGAGAAAAAAAGCACAGCTGACCATATCAGCTACCTGTTTATCTCTACCTTGTGTCACTGGTGGGCTACAGAGGATGAAGTCCTTTGAATGAAAAGTGCTACCTCCTTCAATAAACCAAGCTCTCCTCTGAGGCTGGCAATAGAAAAATACTCCCTCTTATTGGGCACAGGGGGCTGGGCCCCACAACCTGGGGGATTGTTGTTGTTCAGTTGCTTAGTCATGTTCAACTCTTTGTGACCCCATGGACTCCAGCACACCAGTCTTCCCTGTCCTTCACTATCTCCTGGTGTTTGCTCAAACTCATATCAATCCAATCATCCCATCCTCTGTTGCCTCCTTCTCCTCCTGCCCTCAGTGTTTCCCAGCATCAGGGTCTATTCCAATGAGTCAGCTCTTCGAATCAGATGGCTAAAGCTTCAGCTTTAGCATCAGTCCTTCCAATGAATATTCAATGTTGATTTCCTTTAAATCCTAAAGATGCCGGATGCCATGATCTTCATTTTTTGACTGTTGATTTTTAAGCTAGCCTTTTCACTCTCCTCTTTTGCCTTCATCAAGAGGCTCTTTAGTTCCTTTTCGCTTTCTGCCTGGGGAGACTTGCTTGTTAATTCCAATGGGTCCTCTCCTGTACTGGCCTGAGGGAGCACTTTCTCATCTCTGATGCTCTGGTCCTCAAGTGGACAAAGTGCCCTTCTCTTAACACTGGGGGCTCAGTCTTTTTTTTTTTTTCCAAGTTTTCCTATCAAACTTTTTTAACGATGACATAAATTTTATCATTGGGAAACAAATTTTTTTAAGTTAAAAAATTTCGAGACACCTCAAGCTGCATATCTAGATACAGTCAGGTATGAAAATCATATCTGAGCACTTTTTAAAAAATTAACTGATTGACTTTTATTTATTTTTGGCTGTGCCGGGTCTTTGTTGCTGTGCTTGGGGTTTCGCTAGTTGCACAGAGCGGGGGCCACCCTCCAGTTAACAGTTTTCGGGCTTCTCTTGCTGCAGAGCACAGACTGGCAGTGCACAGGCTCAGTAGCTGCGACACAAGGACTCTAGAGTGCAGACTAGTAGCTGTGGCGCATGGGCTTGGTTGCTCCTTGGCACGTGGAATCTTCCAGTACCAGGGACTGAAACCATGTGCCCTGCATTCACAGGTAGATTCTTAAGTGCTGGACCACCAGGCAAGTCCTTAGCACTTTTCTATATCACTCTAAATCATTTCAATGGCTGTGTTCCTCTATATGATGGTAGAAGGATAACTAAGCATTGAAAGGCAAACATTTCACCAGCTAAATATTTAGTCCTATTTTATTTAAACGTATTAATAAGATTTCACAAGAATACGGCCTGGGAGTGGTAGAACTATCCACTGACAGATGCTGCTTACACGTGTAACACGATAATAAGCCTCTTTGAAAATGTTTCTGTAGAATGCTGGTGTCCTCCTGGGTATTGCGAATGCATTCCTGGGGCTCAGTCTTAAAGAAAAGGCTGCTCTGGACCACCAGGAAACAAAAAAGCCATAGCCCAGTGTGCTGTCCTGCCCCGTGGCTGCACCCTGGGGGCTCCTCCAGGACGCTTCCCCGGGTCCCATCGTAGAGACTGTCTTGCCCCTGGACCCAGGACTCTCCTTGGGTCCGAGGAAGGAAGATTAGCAGGACTTCACAATATTTCTGCATCAGTTTCTGGGCCAGGTGTGTTGCACGTGTCTCATTTTATAATCATAAGAACTCTCCAAGTCAGTGTGAATGTCCTAACCATCCATATGAGCACACGGAGCTGTACAACCTGGCCAGGGTCCCTTGAAAGGAAAAGGCAGAGCTGGGTCTTGAACTCTGACTCTCTACCTTTTGTTGGTTCATTAATGAGTATCTACTAAATACCTATCACGTGCCAGGCACTATGCTAGGTGCCAGGAATACTCGGGTGAGTAACAGCAGAGTCCTCACCCTCCTGGGGCTTACAGTATCATGGCAGGGGATGCGTGGGAAGTCTCTAAGTCATGTCCAACTCTTTTGCGACGCTATGGACTGTAGCCCTGCAAGGCTCCTCTGTCCAAGGGATTCTCCAGGCAAGAGTACTGGAGTGGGTTGCCATGCCCCCATCCAGGGGATCTTCCCAACCCAGGGATCGAAGCTGCCTCTCTTTTTATCTCCTGTACTGGCAGGCGGGTTCTTTACCACCACTAGTGCTACTGGGCATAGATAACAATAAATAATCATGATATATGATTGTAAAATGCCAAGCTGAGATAAGACAGGCACATGGGTTTCCAGTGGTATATAACCAAGAAAACTGACTGAGCTGGGCATTCAGAGGAGCTGCTTGAGGGAGGGTGGCCTAAGCGGAATGCGAAAAGATGACTGAGGAAGGGGAGAACACAGAACTGCACTCAGACCACTCCAGCTCCTCGCGATCCCAAGGACTAGCCCTCCAGGCTCCTCTGTCCATGGGATTCTCCAGGCAAGAATATTGGAGTGGATTACCATTCCCTTCTCCAGGGGATCTACCCAACCCAGGGATCGAATCTGGGTCTCCGGCCTTGCAGGCAGATTCTTTACCTTCTGAGCCACCAGGGAAGCCTGGAAGAGTGAGCAAGGGCTGCACATGGTGAGAGGAAAGAGTCAGGTGGATGTTGTGGTGGTGGCCCTGGGTACCACCCAGGTGCCCCTCCAGGACTGAAGCACTAATTGCCCCAGCTTCAGGAAGGTTGGCAGCTGAGAGCTCTCATCTGAGCCTCTCTTCTGGACGAGCCCTGGGTATAGAGAGCCTCTTTGATCAAATTCATGCACCCCACCGCCAGCCCCCCCTCCCCCAGTTGTCCAAAGCAGCCTTGATCCAATGACTGGTAGATAGGGCCTTTTACAGTTCTGGCCTCATTGCCACAATGTGGGGCCATACTGAGCATGTCCCAGCCTCAAAGTTTCCTGCGAGGCTGGCTGAGGCCTGAGATGGGCCTCTACCATAGTTCAGCTTTTCCCGTGGCCCAGCTCTTTTCCCTTGGTCCATCCCACACAATCCTTGAACGCCCCCTAGTTAACTGCCTACAGGCTTCTCTCCGTATCCTGCAGAACTCAACCAGAGACAGCAATTAAAAGCAGAAGAGAGGAAACGGCCAGTAATCGGGGATACTTTCTGAAACAAAGGCAAGAGATGAGCTGTACCCTGGAGAGAGGTCTGCTCTGAGGTATCAGGGACAAGGAGGTGAGGGAGGTTTTAGTGAGGGAGCTCCGAGCTTGATGGTGGGATGTACAAGGGTTCCCATATTTTCTGTGGCATAGTGAGGTCGCCTGTTGAGAGAGAGAGAGAGAGAGAGAGAGAGAGAGTGGGGGCAGAGGGCTGGGGAGAATGAAGGCCTCAAACAGATGTCACAGCAGGCAATAGAGAACAGAAACCTCCCACGCTGCAGGTTGGGAATGTACAATGATGCAATCAGTGGAGAAAAACAGAGTTTGACCAAAACTGTAGTTTGACAGTTCCTCAAAAAGCTAAACATAGTTACTGTATGAACTAGCAATTCCACTCCTAAGTATATATGGAAGAGAATGAGACATATTCCCATGAACTGACTGTGTCCCTCCCTAAGTCATGTGTTGAAGTTTTAACTCCCAATGTGACAGTGTTTGGAGGTGGGGCCTTTGAGAGGTAATTAGGTTAGATGAGATCATGAGGGTGGGGCCTCAGGGTGGGATTAGTGTATTTATAAGAAGAGGAAGAGATGAGCACACTTGAAACTAACCCAACATCGTAAATCGACTAGAATCCAATATAACATAATTAAAAAAGAAAGCCATTACCAGAATCATTTTTAAAATAAACAAACTGATAAATTTGGCCCTGCGCTGTGCTCAGCTGTGTCGCGCTCTCTGTGACCTTATGAACTGTAGCCCACCAGGCTCCTCCATCCACAGGGGGTCTCCAGGCAAGAACAGTGGAGTGGGTTGCCCTCCTCCAGGGAATCTTCCCAACCTATGGATGGAATCCACGTCTCCCACATTGCAGGTGGATTTTTTACCATCTGAGCCACCAGGGAAGCCCAAGAATACTGGAGTGGGTAGCCTATCCCTTCTCCAGTGGAACTTCCTAACTTAGGAATCAAACCAGGGTCTCTTGCATTGCAGGCGGATTCTTTCCCAACTGAGCTATCTGGGAAGCCAAATTTGGCCCTAAAATGCATTAATTTTCTTCACTATACAACTATGCCACAAAAAGCTTGATTATAACTTTTAAATTGAATCACATGTACTAAAATTAATTGGCTGATTCATAGTATAGATAAATTCATAAAACTGAAGCGGAAATAAATTATGTGTTCAAATAATGCAATGTAAGTTTTTAAGGATATTGAGTGAGGCATTATAGTGAGTTGGCTGGTTCCCATTTTACAGTGCAGCAGAAGATAACCAGAATGAATTCTCAAGACTTTGTATTCACTTTCCCTTGTAGATGAAACTGGCCAATGGTGGTCAGTGCTGGACTATTGTCAAGTTTACACCTCAAAATATTTGATAAATGAATGAATATTTTTTACTTTTGATTTTTAAATTTTTTGACTCAAAAAAGCAAAGAGGAAGAGATGAACTTTCTCTCTCCCTGCCTCCCTCTCCCTCCCTCTGTTGTATAAGGACACAGCAAGAAAGCAGCCATCCGCAAGCCAGAAAGAGAGCCCTCACCACAGCCCCACTGTGCTGGCACCCTGATCTCAGAATTCCAGTCTCCAAGATGGAGAGAAATGATTTCTGTTGCTGAAGCTACCCAGTCTATATTGTTTTATTATAGAAGCTCAAGCTGACTAAGACAGTATTTCCACATTAGAAACTCATGCCTGAATGTTCACAGCAGTATTATTCATCAGTTCAGTCGCTCAGTCATGTCCGACTCTGCGACCCCATGAATTGCAGCACGCCAAGCCTCCCTATCCATAACCAACTCCCGGAGTTCACTCAGACTCATGCCCATCGAGTGAGTGATGCCATCCAGCCATCTCATCCTCTGTCGTCCCCTTCTCCTCCTGCCCCCAATCCCTCCCAGCATGAGTCTTCCAATGAGTCAACTCTTCGCATGAGGTGGCCAAAGTACTGGAGTTTCAGCTTCAGTATCATTTCTTCCAAAGAAATCCCAGGGCTTTTCTGGCCTGGAGAATTCCATGGGGTTGCAAAGAGTCGGACGTGACTCAGTGACTCTCATTTTCACTTATGAGCTCATTTAAGCTCATAATTAATTGCCTCCTTAATTATCTCCTTAAAGGTCCTATCTTCAAATACAGTCACACTGGGGGTTAAGGCTTCAAGATATGAATTTGGGGCAACACAGTGTAGCCCATAACAACCTCCCTCATGAGTTTTTTGAGAGGATGAAATGAGCTTGAATATGAAGAACATACTCAGGACACCAATTCCTGCTGCTACTGCTGCTGCTAAGTCACTTCAGTTGTGTCCGATTCTATATGACCCCATAGACGGCAGCCCACCAGGCTCCCCCATCCCTGGGATTCTTCAGGCAAGAACACTGGAGTGGGTTGCCATTTCCTTCTCCAATGTATGAAAGTGAAAAGTGAAAGGGAAGTCACTCAGTCATGTCCGACCCTTATCGACCCCATGGACTGCAGCCCACCAGACTCGTACATCCATGGGATTTTCCAGGCAAGAGTACTGGAGTGGGGTGCCATCAATTCCTAGGAGGTGGTTAATTCTCAGAGCTATTGTTTTTGTTTTTGATGTGAATATAAGGAAAGTTCTAACACTATTCTAACAAGATGCTAAGAGGTCCAAAGGAGAATCTTCCCTCCTCTCAGGCCCACTGCCACCCTTACCTCCCGAGTCACTCTTGCCCAGAGTACTGCAGCAGCCTCCTGACTGTCTCTCAGGTTCCACACTCGTCCCCTATTGCGTGTTAGCCACACAGGAATGGGCTTTTAAAATAAGTCAGATAAGGCCACTCGTTTACTTAAAATCCTCAGACTTTTTGTAAAACCTTAAGTAGTGTCCTAATTCCTAAGCCCGACTCCCAAACCTTGTACAGTCTAGCACCTGCCCTCCTCTCCTCCCTCACTTCTTCCTTTCCTTGCAATGGTCCAGCCGCACTGGCCCCTTTCAGTTTCTTCCTTGGGGACTTTGCACTTGCTTGTCAAATATCTTTCCCCAAATATCTGCTGGGCTTGTTCCCTTCTCTCTTCCTGGTTTAGGCTCAAACTATACCTGCCTGCTACTCTACCTAAAGCATCTCCCTCTACCATAGAAACTCTCTACCCTATTTCTCTGTTTTATTTTCTTTATAGCACTTCTTACTGTCTAAGTGACCTCATCTTCTTTGCTTACTTATTTACACTTATTATCTTTCTTACTTGACTACACATTCTGTAAATGATGGGATCTTATATCTTTTGTTCACTACTGTTACTCCAGTAGATAAACTCAAAGTTCATCATTTGAATGAATGGATGAATATGTGAATAATCTTGAATCTGGAGATTCAAGTAAGAGAACTGTCCAGGATAAACATCCCCAAAGTAAGAATGAAGAGCCCAGTGACAAGTGGAGGAAGGACTTTTTTTCTCATGGATGTCTTGGAATGTCTATTTTGGGGGCAGGTAGAAGCATTCATAATTTTGTAGTGCAAAGGGTATTATACTACATACACAAAATTTCCAAAAATTTTAAGATTCAGACTATTCTTGGCTTGTATTGAATTTAATCCCAGGGCCCCAAAGCATTATGGCTACTGAAGAAGTATCCTGTCATCGGCTCTAGCACCTGGTCCTACCTTATCTGCCTTTGCTATCTTGATTCAGCCCTTGGCCATGATGGATTCACTTGTAGGCTTAACCCTGTACAGGCCCAGGAGACATACTGTCCAGACCAGAGAGTACTTTCCAAAGAACAAGACTCATTCTCCCTTGGATGATATTCCAAGTATGTAACAATAGTATAGCAATGGCGGGGCTTCCCTGGTGGCTCAGATGGTGAAGAATCTGCCTGCAATGCGGGAGACCTGAGTTTGATCCCTGGGTCAGTAAGATTCCCTGGAGACGGGAATGGCAACCCACTCCTGTATACTTGCCTGGAGAATTCCATGGACAGAGGAGCCTGGTGGGCTACAGTCCATGGGGTCACAAAGAGTCGGACATGACTGATCGATTAGCACTCCTAACTAAACTCCTATAGCGATGGCACTGACCATTCAGCTGTAAACAACCAGCATAGCTGAATTAATCTGTATTGGCCAAATGTCAGCTCTGACTTTCCCATCAATCTCTTCCCCAGAAAATGGGATTTAGAGTTTTCCCTATTGCCAAGAATGAAGTGGCTATGCCTGCATGCCCGTCAACCTTTCCCTTTCCACATGCAGTAGCCCAATCTTTCCTGTGGGATGCTTCACTTCTCCCATTGCAGTCGAAGCCCCTTTTCATAGCTTGGAAACTAACAGCCTGCTAAGGACCCTGTTCTTTGGACAAGTGTTTATTGAACAACTTTAACGTGTCCGACACTATGCTGAGTGCTGGGAGTGGAGCAGTAAACAAAAAGATGCAAGTCACTTCCCTTGTTGGACTTATATTCAGGGATATTCCAGGAGCTTCCCTTGGTGGCTCAGTGGGAAAGAATCCACCTGCCAGTGCAGGAGACATAGGATTGGCCCCTGATCTGCGAAGATCCCATGTTATGCGGAGCAGCTAAGACTGTGGGCCACAGTTACTGAGCCTGTGCTCCAGAGCCCAGGAACCGTAACTACTGAGCTGATGTGCCCTAGAGCCTGGGCTCCTCAACAGAAAAGGCCACTGCAGTGAGAAGCCCATACACCTTCACTAGCAAAAACCCAGTGCAGCAAGGAAGAGCAAGCACACACACAAATAAATGAATAAAACCATACATAGAAAGAACATTCCAGCATTTTGGCCTGAAGTGAAGTTGCTCAGCCATGTTCAACTCTTTGCGATCCCATGGACTGTAGCTTACCAGGCTCCTCCGTCCATGGAGTTTTCCAGGCAATAGTACTGGAGCAGGTTGCCATTTCCTTCTTCAGGGGATCTTCCCAACCCAGGAAGTGAACCCACGTCTCCCACATTGCAGGCAGATGCTTTACCCTCTAAGCCACCTAGGAGGCCCAAATGAAAGTGAAAGCTGCTCAGTCGTGTCCAACTCTTTGCTACCCCATGGACTATACAATCCAGGGAGTTCTCCAGGCCAGAATACTGGAGTGGGTAGCTTTTTCCTTCTCCAGCGGATTTTCCCAACCCAGGAATCGAACCAGGGTTCTGCATTGCAGGTGGATTCTTTACCAGCTGAGCTATCAAGGAAGCCCCCATAGTTCTTTATAAAATACAGTATTGAATCACAGAGTTGCTGAAGTCTTAGGGAAGGGGGTGACCTGAAACCACACTTTGGTTTAAAGGGGAGCCTGTCTCCTGCTTAATTCTTGCCAATCTCAACTTCTGCCCTAGGAGGTGGGACTTTCCCCCTGGACCTCTCACCCTGCCTGAGTTCTGCCTCCAAGTGGGTTGACGACTCACCTGGAACCACACAAATTATCTGTCTGGCGGCATGACTTGCTGTGGCCTAGAGGTGCCTCCCTGATGAGCTGGACTCAGTAGATACGGATGCTGCCTTCAGTCATATTGTGCTTTCCCAGACTTTGGGGCAATGGTTTATGATTCTCGTCTCCTAAGTCCTGCCTTCCTTTTTACCACTTCTGATTTTTTCTCAGTGGAACACTGAGTCTCAACATGGCCCTCGGTGGAGTGGCTGCACATTTGACAGTCTCAGAAGCCTCCTGCCTTTACTTCTCCCACAGAGGACATCCTGTGATGTCTTAGGATGGTGTGTCCCTGCTCTTTTAAATGCAGGCATGGACCAGCTGCTTTGTGTCAGATCCCTTTCCATGAGGCCTGATCTGCTAGTTCTTTTCTGCTGATTTATTCACTTTGGGTCATTTTGTCTCCTGAATCATGACTGGTTCTGGTATGCACCCTCATTTGGCTCTTAATACCCCCATTCCAACAGTCAGCAAAGTGGTTCAGTTAGAAAGTTTTTGGTCTCAAAGAATGGAAGACTCAACCTAAATTGGCTCAAGTGGAAAGGAGGATTCTCTCTGCTTTGTAACTAAATGGCCTGGGTAGGGCTTGATTAGGACTCAGATGAATCTTTGATGTTGGTCCTATTATCAAGCAGGCTCCTTTCTTGGATCCAAGATGGTTGTGAACATCTCCCTGATGGTGTCTTCATTCATATCCATGAGAAAGAGAAATGTGGCTTCTTTGTTTTCAACCAAAAGTTGTCTTATTGGCTCTTGACTGGCCTGATATTTTTTAATGCTATTTTGGCCAGTGAGGCTACTATAACATAGTATTTAGACTGGGTAGCTTATAAGCTACAGAAATTTATTTGTCACAGTTCTGGGGACTGAGATTCTGAAATCCAGGTACCAGCATGATTGGGTTTTGGTGGGAGCTCTCTGTTGGGTTGTATCCTCACATGGCAGAAAGAGCTAGTTAGATCTTTGGTCTCTTCTTATAAAATAAAGAAGGCTAATCCTGTTCATGAAGTCTTTGTTCTCATGACCCAATGAACTCCAAGAAGCCCTGCCTCCAAATCGAACTGGGATTAGATTTCAATATGTGAGTTTGGGGATGGGTCACATTTATTCCATAATATGTACCTTTTCCTCAACCAATCACTGTGGCCGGGACAGAGGGGCAATACAGAGTAGCTTGGGCCAGTCAGGACTCAGTCCTCTTGCTGGGGGTGGGAGCAGTCTCAGCTAAACTGGCAAGAAAAGTCACGGTGATGTTAGGAAAGGCAAAACGGGAACAGGTGTCCCCTAGAGCAAGCCATTTGACCTTTGCTCAAAATTTTGCCTTTGCTTTCAGAATTGATATGGCATTTGATATGATTTCTCTGATAGACGTTTTGTGCATTTTTTTCTTTTCCCATGTTGAAAGTCCTTCTAATCACCTCTTTTCAACATCTTTTCTCCTTCTTGGGAGTGTGGCCTCAGAGATGTTGTGCCATGTGACCCCAACGCAGGTCACTGCAATAGCTTAGATATTTTAAATGCAAAAAGATACTTCTACAACAGTAAGGTGATAATGGTAGAAACTCCACAGGTTAACAGTGATAGGTGCATTGAAAGTGGCAAAACCATCTAAGCTTGCCTTGGAGATACTCTTATTGATTTTCCTTGGCTTGGTATCTGTGACATTTGTCACAATTTATATCTCCTAACTTTTAGTTTTATCCCTATAGAAGATTTCTGAGAATTATTGGACTTAAAGAAAACTTGGTAATAAGCTAGTCCAAAACTCTCATTTTTCTTGATAGAAAACAGACCCGAATAGGGTATGTGACCTGCCCAAGGTCACACAGCAGTATCCGTGGTTCAGGGTCCTAGTTCTTAGTTCTCTGCTCTCATTGTCCTTGTGGACAGAAAGGTGGTGGGGAGTGTCCAGCAAGTGGGAGTGGACACCACAGCTAAGTGTTCTGAGCCCCATCTGCTGTACATGGCCTGACTTTCTTATGGTGGTTACTAAGGCTGTCATCCAGATTTAGAGCTGTTCCATCTTGTTTAAAAGAAAATACATAATTTTATTATTAAAATTGATAAAGGTAAACACAATATTTTTCTAGCAAATTAGAAATATAAGCCAAAAATACAATCAGACATTTTCTTACTATTCATTTGTTATAATTAATGGCTAAATGAATTCTAGCCATGTTTCCAAATTCTAAAATTTTGGTTTCTAACTTATATTAGCATGTGTAAATTAGATAGCCAACGGGAATTTGCTGTATGGCTCAGGAAACTCAAAGAGGGGCTCTGTATCAACCTAGAGGGGTGGGATGGGGAGGCAGAGGGGAGGGAGGTTCAGGAGGGAGGGGACATGTGTAAATCTATGGCTGATTCATGTTGAGGTTTGACAGAAAACAGCAAAATTCTGTAAAACAATTATACTTCATTAAAAAATAAATAAATTTAGTAAAAAAGAAAAAACATGCACATGCAATTTTGTAATGCAATATCTACGTTACCCTTAGATATCTTTTTTTGAGATTTATAAGATTCTTTGGGACTTTATTTGACTGATGACATTCAGTCATTCATTCAGCAAACGTTTGGTGAGGTTCCTTACACTAGGAAGTCATTCATGTAAGTGTTTTTGTTATCAGTTTGCCAAAACATCCCTGAGGACATGAATTTTCTTTTTCTTTGAACCCCCAGGCTTCTATTACATGGGACCATAGCTGTCACAGTAATGATAACACACATATGTGTATATGCATGTGTTATGTGTATGTGTGTATTCCACAGGCCAGGATACTAGTGGGTAGTCTTTCCCTTCTTCAGGGGATCTTCCCAACCCAGGGATCAAACCCAGGTCTCCTGCATTGCAGGCAGATTCTTTACCAGCTGAGCCACAAGGGAAGCCCAAGAATACTGGAGTGGGTAGCCCATCCCTTCTTCAGCAGACCTTCCCGACCAACCCAGGAATTGAACTGGGGTCTCCTGCACTGCAGCAAGATTCTTTACCAACTGAGCCCACAACCTTAATAATAATAAGTATTATTATTATAATTATTATATACTTAATAATAATAATAATAAGTATTATTATTATACATATTTTATAGATGGAAAGACAGAAATCCAGAGAGGTTACTTACCTAAGTTCACACATCTGGCAAGTGGCAGAGATGGCGTTTGAACGCAGGCAATCTGGTTCCAGGGTCCAGGCTCTAAATATCTAGAGAAACTGTGTACAGAGACAGTGTGGGACTGCACAATGAACTGCCTTTTGAATGATTTTTCTCTAATTAGAAGAGGGCAGTTTTCTACTTTCTTTTAAAGAATAAGACCAACACTGCTATTTCCAGCTTACTCTGGGGAGACTGCTAAAATAACTTAATAAACGGTTGTTTCCAACTTCTGAATATAGAAGTCTGTGAGTTTCATTTTTTTCCTTCTGTCTCTCTTTTTAAAGTGCTTGCTTCTCTCCAAAGGACTATGTCAACAGTTTTTGAATACATCTCCATCCAGATATGGATCCAGCTTATTCTCTCACAGAGCCACTTTTATCTGGCTATCTGAGAAATATTTCTCTCTCTAGTTCATTCTAATCTTTTTCTCTTCAAGGCAGGCCACATGGAATCACAGAAAGCACTGGGCTGAGAACTGAAGCACCAGCTCTGTGACCTGAGGCACATCTCTCACCTGCTCTTTGGTCTTCTTATTGGTTTAAAATAGTTTCAATTAGTTGATCTCTACAGGTCCATTCCAATTGAAACTTTTTTTAAAGATACTTTCGAGCTGTGGGGCTGGAGAAGATTCTTGACAGTCCCTTGGACAGCAAGGAGATGAAACAAGTCCATGTTAAAGGAAATCAACCCTGAATACTCATTGGAAGGACTGATGCTGAAGCTCCAATACTTTGGCCACCTGATGTGAAGAGCTGACTTATTGAAAAAGACCCTGATGCTGGGAAAGATTGAAGGCAGGAGGAGAAGGGGATGACAAAGGATGGGATGGTTGGATGGCATTGAGTTTGAGCAAACTCCAGGAGATAGTGAAGGACAGGGAAGTCTGGCATGCTGCAGTCTGTGGGGTTGCAAAGAGTCAGACATGAATGACTGAAGAGCTCAACAACAGCAACAGGTCCATTCAACTCCAAATGCCCTAAGTCTTGGTTACCTTTTATTAGGGTACCCCCCAAATTAACTGGATCTTTAAAAAATCTCTTTGATGGAAGATGATGGAAATCCTGAAACCAGTGGGTTAAATACACGATTTTTTCACACAAGGGCAGGTCCTAGCTGGCACAGAATATCCAGAGCCAGGACAGATGCTCATCACTGAACGCCGTGACTTCTGTTTTCTTTCCTTTTCATTCATAGCATGTGACTTTAGCCTCGTGACTGACAGATGGTTGCTATATCTCCAGGAGCTGTGGTCACATTCCCGACAGAGAAAAGAAGAGCAAGTACTGGTGTCAGGAAGATGATACACTTCCCAGAAATCTCCAAGGACTCCTGCATATGCCTCACTGGCCAGAACTGGGTCCCCTGACTATCAGCTGCGAAGGAGTCTGGGAAGGTTAATGTTTTCAGCTGGGTAAGCTGTAGCTCTGAGCCAAACTGAGGTTTTTGCAGGAAGGAGGATGTTGAGTGTAGAATGGGGGAACAGCGTGAAGCTCCGGCAAGTGTCACAGTCTCATTCTTTGTTGCTTTTAAACTGAAAACCAGATGAATAAGCAAACAGCTCCTTTTATGCCCCATTTCCTTCCTTTCGGGCTGGGGACTACAGTTCTTCTTTGAATGACCTTTAGAAAAATAATGACATTGTTATTAATAATATGTAATTATTCATAACATTATTAACCACTAATTTATACACAAAGGCATGAGCAATTAGACTAAGGAGTTCCTGACTTTGTTTGTCAAGAATGGAGGAGAAGCAAGATTTACCCAGTGGAAGGAGGAATGGAGAAAGCAAGCATGTGCTGGACTGGAAGTTCTGACGAATGGGGCAGGGTGTGAGTCTATTTTCAGTTCAGTGTGACTTGGGAAATATAACTTCATCTGTGGGTCACAGGTTAGCCTACTTTGTTATATAAAAGTAAATGAGATGATGGACTAACACCATTTGCATTCCTTGGCAAAGAGCTACTTAAAATAGTCAATACAAGATAAAATGTACAGTCATTAATATAAAGCCTACTGAGGGACCACGAATTTGGAATTTGTCATAACTCAGGCAGAAGCTGGATTTCAGAGGGACTCTTTCATCTTCTTAAGGGAATAAACTGTCTGCAGGCACTGTGGAAGCACTTTAATTTGCAGAAAGTAAATTCAATAATGAATGAAAATTTTCTTTACTCAGGATTTTCACTTGGCAATACATTGTTACCTTAGCTCTAGCTTTATTTTTTCTTAAAATATAAAAGTGAAAAAGTGAATCTTAAAAGTGAAAACGATTGCATTTGTTTTAAAATATTTCATAATCAGACTTTTTAAATGAATTCAGATAGCTCTCTTTATTTACATACTTCAGTGTGTTCTTGCTGTATTATTGTGCCAGTAGGAAAACCCATCCTGATAACATGTCAGGATCCACTTATGGGTCAATTGGAAGAATGATGAACTTCTTGAAGGCAGTGACATTTGTTTCCTTTACACTTAGTAAACATTTTGGCATGGTGTATGAAGTTAGTCCTCAGTAGATGAAAGAGTTGCTGAATTACTCATCATAACTGCCTATGCTATGAGATGACATACATAGTCAGCCCGTCATTGGCAGGTATTGAAGTGTTCAGTAGATGGTAGCTTTATTTGTTGGAAGGCAGATTGTAGGGTGATTAAGGGCGTAGAACTTGGAGTCTGACACTCTAAAGACTGGAATTCCAGTGCTAACAATTATCAGTTAGGCAACACGCTCCTCTCAGTTTCGCATCTGTGACATGGTGGTAACAACAATCCCTACTCTGTGGGGTTGCTGTGAGGATTAAATCAGATACTGTAGGTCAGGAGTCTGACTGACTCAGGGTCTGGCACATACTCAGTCCTCAATACCTGATAGTTATCATTATTTTGGAGAAGGGAATGGCAACCCACTCCAGTATTCTTGCCTGGAGAATCCCACGGGCAAAGGAGCCTGGTGGGCCATAGTCCATGGGGTCGCAAAGAGTCAGACACGACTGAGTGAGTAACACTAACACATCATTATTTTAGATTTTGTTGCCGATGTGGGTGTGTGTCTCACCCGGCCCTTGACAGATTCCAATTCGTCTGCATAATCCAAGTCTCACCAACACAGGATATGCTCCTCAGTGTTCCCAGGCCAGACTTGGGAATGTTGGGAATCACAAAGCTGAATGCTGAACCCCCCCTCACCGTAGAGGACGTTGGCTAACACTGTCCTAAGGTCATTTGTGTGATGTGCGGTCCATGGAAGACAGAGAGAAAGGAGCTTTAACTGTTAACTTTCTAACACCAGGTGGCCCAGTTGTCTTGAGAAACCATGGCATACACTTTGCGAAAGGCTGTGCAGGGCCTTTTGCTTGATCTTGGCCTCTGTATCCCTTCTAGATTTTTGTCTCTGCTCGTCTCCTTATGGTAAAGAGCGCCCATTAACTTATAGGGAAATTGAGTCCTCTTTTGATTACTAACACGGTTTTGGGCAAAGAGACTATGCGTCTTTGCTCATGCCGCTGATGGGGAAAGCACTCTATTCTACCCTGGGAACAAGTTATAGATCCGCTATCGATCACCCACACTTTCCCTTCCACGTTAGGCAGTCAGCTAGGTGAGCACCACTCCCCATGTGATTGGTGTTTAACGCTGGTATCGCACTTTGTGTTTTTAAAAAGCTTCAAAAATCAATTCCTCATTAACCTGATTGAAAGAGAAGTTATGCCTCCTCTGCTATGTTTTGAAAAGGACATAGATCACTGCAGGTGCTCAGTAAATATGAAGCATTTAATCCTCACCATTCCTCTCATCTAAACAGGTCACTAGAACTCACTTTCTTGGGGATGAGAATCTTCGTCTCTAGCCCAATGTTGCTTTCTGTAAATCTCAAACTTTCCGAAATTTGCGAACTCTCATACAGATGATGTAAATGTGCCTCGTGGGCACCTGGTTCACAAGGTAGTGGGGCTCATTTTGCTCTCGGCAAGCTCACTAGTGACTTCTGGAATGAAGGCTACTGAGCCCTGAGTTACTTGGAGTTACGTGTGTGCACTACCTGTAGTTAGCAGCATCTTGCCTGAAGGAAGAAGCTTATGTTAAGGTGGACAGGATCATAGGAGGTTAGAGGTCATCCATTGTACTGCTGCCAGTCTGTTAAGACCATTCACACACACACACACACACACACACACACACACACACACATGATGATGCAGACAGGCCCTATCTTGTCTTCCAGATGGAATAACGCTTTGAACTTTGGAATATTGTCCTACATAAGGAACTATGATGTTCGTTTTATTTCTTTGAAGTTTCCAATGACGGGATCTCTCAGGTTGGAACCTCTCAGAAATTTTAACTGCAGAATAAAAGTGTGCTTGTGCGTGAGTCTTCCAGGGTCCTGCTCAGTCATATTTTCTGGCCCCCAATCTCCACTTCTCAGGAGTAGGTAAAAGGGTGACTGAGCTGGTGATAAGACCCAACTGGAGGGGGGAAGATACATCTGGACCAGATGACTGCTTCAGGCGTAACTTCTCCGTGGAAATGCAGGAAGCAGTGCTGCTAAGGCATTTTCCGGCTGCTTCTGTGGTGCCACCTAAGCAGCATGTAATACGCAATAAGTGCTGTTTGGTTACAGCAAGAACACTGATAAATGTCTGGCCATTAAGGTCAGACCGTTGAGAAGGAAACAGCACAGAGCTCTGAAGCAGCTGGCTTAGAATTTAGCATCAGACAGGGACACTCTCTTACTTTTGGGGTCATGTAGTTTGGACAAAGCTTGACTTCAGCAAATGTTACAGTAAAATATTACAATTTATTTTAAGCCATTTTTTTTTCTTCACTTGCCACCTGGGTCTACCCACCTGTTTGAAAAGAGTCAGGAGAGGGTAAACATTCTACTCTAGGAGCCCAAGAATATTCTAGATTTTGATAATGACATCATTTCACGATGCAATGTTTTGCATGTGAGGTTTTGGAGAACTATCTGAATGATAAGCAAATAATACCCATGAGAGCTTAGAGTTTCTTTTTTATAAAGCAGATGGAAGGAGGAAGGGGCAGGTAACAATGATCAGACTAGTCAGTGGCTCTGGACGTTAGCAATGACTTAGAACCAGGACTGCGAGACATCTCTCTCTAAACATCACAGCGTAACGTGCCGTGGGCTGGATATTTGTAGCTTTCCCAAGTTGTATGTTGAAGTCCTGCCCCTCACCCCATTGTGACAGTAGCAGTAGGCAGGGCTTTGGGGAAATGATTAGATCATGAAGATAGAGCCCATATGAATGAAATTAGTGCCTTTCCTGGTGGCTCAGAGGTTAAAGCATCTGCCTGCAATGCAGGAGACCTGGGTTCAATCCCTGGGTTGGGAAGATCCCCTGGAGAAGGAAATGGCAGCCCACTCTAGTATTCTTGCTTGAAGAATCCCATGGATGGAGGAGCCTGGTGGGCTACAGTCCATGGGGTTGCAAAGAGTCAGACATGACTGAGTGACTTCACTTCACTTCAGTGCCCTTATTAAAAACAGAAATTAGAGCTTTCTCATTCTCTCTCAGCCACGTGAAAACAATGAGCAGACAGCCACCTGCAAACCACAAAGTGGGCTGTCACCAGACACTGGCTCTGCCAGCACCTTCGCCTTGGACTTCCCAGACTCGAGGATGGTGAGCAATGTTGCCGCCCAGGCTTAT
>SJYC01125627.1:0-30563 GCA_006408675.1 Madoqua kirkii
GCCCCGCCCCTCACCCTCTGGTTGCTGGGGCTCAGGCTCGGCTGCATCTCCTGTTCGTCTTCCGGCTGGTCCTCGAACTCGTCCTCCCAAACCGTCTCTCCCGTCAGCGTGTTGTAGAAGAACACCCTGCGGCTCTCCTCATCCCAGTACTGGCCCCACTCGGTCTCCAGGCTCTCGTGGCTGCCCACCGAGGCCGGGGACGTGGCCGGGCTGGCGGCGCCCTCAGCAGCCTCGAAAGGCGACTCCCAGGTGGTCACGCCCGTGTCCGGGTTGTAATAATAGGGGCGCCCGGTGCCCGCGTCCGTGTGTGTCTCCCACACCGATTCTCCCACACCGCGAGGGGCCGCGGAAGCGCGGGGCGATGTGGCCGGAGGTTGCCTCTCTACGTTCGCGTACACGGGCTCCGGGGGCTCGTCCACCTGCTCGAGGAGGAAGGAGACGTGACCTTCGGGCCTGCTCAGCGGTCACATTGTCCCCACTCGCACACTCGCCACTCGGGCGACTTTCAGCAAGTCTCAGCACCTCTCGGCCTCGGTTCCCCCAACTGCAAAATGTTGCCTTGCCCTCGCTCTGGAAATCGTAGTGAAGAGAGAATGAGGACTTGTACTGGAAAGTGCTTAAAAGATGAGTGCCCCCAAAGCGTGGGGCAGCTATATTAATTATTAACAATAGTAAAATACTAACAGCTAAATTCTCCCAGCTGCACACTCAACAGGTGTGAGTCAAAGACGGGGCCCTGCTGCCTTTTACAACCCCCACCAAGAACACCCAGCCCTTCCTCCTCCTTCTCCAAAAAAAGCTCTGGAACTGGAACCCACACTGACTCTGGTTTTGGATTTGGACTGCAGACCTCAGAATCCATTCCAGACAAGAGAAAGAGAAGAAGGAAGGAAAAAAAAAAAAAAAAAAAAATGGGTATGCGTCTCTCCCCACTCCACCAAAGCAAAGTGAAGTGGGAGAGAGAGGCGAGGTCAAGAGCCAGATCCACCCACTCTGGCTAGACAACAGCACCGCCCCCCTCCCCCCCAGCAACCCTTACCCTCTGGAGGGTCCAGTTAACACAGAATATAAACCTGGTCATGCTTGACGGCTGCAGGGCTCCCTGCTGCCTGCTAGGCAAAGTCTAAGCCCTTACCAGGGCACCAGAGGCCGTCCATCACCAGACTGTCTTCCTCCCTATATTTCCTGCCACTCCTGGCCCTTACCTTGAACTTTAAGCTCCAGCAGCACCCAGTTGCTAGAGGCCCCCACCCTCTCTGCTGTGTCTGCTACAGACCTCAGCTCATTCACACCCTGAACCTCTCCTTACCCCCTTTGTCACCTGGCTGATTCCTATTCCTATTTAGGACTCAGCTCAGGTGTCAGGTTTAAAACCTTTCCTGAGATTTCTCCTGTGTGACCACCACACCCAGCCTGCTGCTAAGTCACTTCAGTTGTGTCAGACTCTGTGCGACCCCATAGACGGCGGCCCACCAGGTTCCCCCATCCCTGGGATTCTCCAGGCAAAAACAGTGGAGTGGGGTGCCATTTCCTTCTCCAATGCATGAAAGTGAAACGTGAAAGTGAAGTCGCTCAGTCGTGTCCTACTCTTAGCGACCCCATGGACTGCAGCCTACCGGGCTCCTCTGTCCATAGGATTTTCCAGGCAAGAGTACTGGAGTGGGGTGCCATTGCCTTCTCCCAGCCTAGTACCCATTAGAAAGAAAAATAATAACACTTTCAAACTCCAGACAGCAGAATAGCATGAGATTAATACTGTGTTCTAAGAATGCATAATGTTACAAGGGAAAAGCAGTTTTCAAAATGGTAAACTCGGGGACTTCCCTGATGGTCTAGTGATTAAGAATCCACCTTCTCACGCAGAGAACAAAGATCTGAACCCTGTTCGGGGAACTAGGATCCCACATGCCAAGGGGCAACTAAGCCCATGTGTCACAACTACTGTGCTCATCAGGTTAAAGCCCATGAGCCCCAACTAGAGAGAAGCCTGTGCATCCACATGCCATAATGGAGATTCTGTGTCCTTGCTGCAACTAAGACCCGATGCAGCCAAATTAAAAAAAAATTTTTTTTAATAGTAAACTTGGCACAATTTCCATTTTGCATTTTTAAAGTAACTCCAAATTGTTAACAGAGGTTATCTCTGGGTTGTGTAATTATAGGAATTGGGTGTGGTTTTGTTTCATTTTTGCAGCAACAATTTTTTTTGACAATAAATCTCTTAAAAAAAAACAAATTATAGAAGTTCCTCCATTTCTGTAACACCTTCATTCAGCTATAAACTACTCAAGAGGGAAGTGTGTCCTGGTCAGTGCAGCCTCTCACTGGGCCTGCAAAAGCATCCATCTGGCCAGCAAAGATCTGCCTGCTCTGCTGGGCACAGGTCTGGGCACTGGG
Source organism: Madoqua kirkii (assembly GCA_006408675.1). NCBI lineage: Eukaryota > Metazoa > Chordata > Mammalia > Artiodactyla > Bovidae > Madoqua > Madoqua kirkii. The sequence continues at coordinate 2,398 of SJYC01125627.1, forward strand.
AATGCAGCCGTGGACAATCAGACACAAATTTGCCCTGGTGGGGCTGCTACACTAGTGCACACGCGTGTGAATGGTGTGTGGGGTGGGGAGGGAACCCAGCAGAGTGGTAAGGAAATGCACTGCACCTCGGTGATGACTGCTGCTGACAAGAAAGCAAAAATAGGAGGTGTTACCAGTTTAGATAGTGTGCCGGGTCCCAGGCCTGGAGGTGGCAAGAAGACTTGACCATTCCTCCCAGTCCACTCTGCTCCCTCGCCCCGCAAACTCCTGTCTGGCTGAAATGGGACCGTCCACACCACTTCTTTTTTCTCTGTCCACACAACAGCTCTCCTGTGGTATCCTGTATTCCAACCACACCAGCCTGCTGACCCACCCCCACACACAAAAGGCATCTTCTTAACCAGTGTTCCCCGCCCACCCCTGGCCTGTGCCTTTGCTCCAGAAGTTCCCACACTCTGGAACCGGCCCCCCACCCCCACCCCATCTCAATTCCCTGTCTAAGTCCTCATCCTCTGCTGGCGCTCAGCTCACAAGTCTCACCTGGGGAAGTGTGTTCCCTCCGGTGAGAAGTCTAACCAGCTGGCGCTCTGCTTAGTCCTTCTGTTGGGCCCAATGGCGTTCTGCCTTGGTGGTCTGTTCATTGTCCACCCATCTGTCTACCTTCTCTGCCTCCTCAAAGGCAGGAGATTCTTGACATCTACACCCAGGATGATGTAACTGACCACAGCTGAGCACCCAGCGGATGGTCCAATCCCCCGAGGCACACAGCCAATCCGCCAGAAACACTCACTGCTTGAGTCAAAGTGATAGTGTTAGTCGCTCTTTGTGATCCCCTGGACTGTAGCCCACCCGGCTCCTCTGTCTATGAGATTCCTCAGGCAAGCATACTGGAGTGGGTTGCCATTCCTTTCTCCAGGGGATCTTCCCGACCCAAGCTTTGAACCTAGGTCTCCTGCATTACAGGCAGATTCTTTACAGTCTAAGCCACCAGGGAATGCAAGTCAATTCCATGCCAAACTTAGCAACAAACAAAACCAAGCATACCTAGAACTTATGTGCCGAAACTAGAGTCTGTGAGCTGCGACAAAAGATTCTGCATGCTGCAACTAAGACCTGACACAGCTAAATAAATATTAAAAAAAAAAAAAAGAAAGAAACCCAAACACACCTGACACTACAGGAGAGACTGGGGTTAGCTCTGAGCAAGAACTTCCTGAAAATGAACATTCAGGCACAGAAACCAGGAAAATCCTTGGGAGGACAGGATGGAGGCAGTAGGTGGAGGCAGGTGGATAATCAGAGATACCTCCTACCTACCCCAGCTGGACCCACAGAGGCAGTGACCTTGCTCGTCCCTGGGACAGGAGTTGGAAGGGGACCAAGGAAGGGGACAGGCTCTTGGACATGGGGATTTCCACTTGGCCAGGCTGCTGGCCTTGGCTGAGTCCATGAGGAGTCCCAGGCTGGTTGGGCTGATGGGAATCTTGTACAAGGAACATCCCCAGCTGGTACAGAGGAGATTTGGGAGGTAGAAAGTTAGCCCTGCACAACCCCACTACCCCCGCCCATGTGACAGGGCTGTCAGCAGGAAGAGAAGACACAGAATCACACTGTGGGGCTCCAGACTGCAATCAGAGGACAAACGGGGGCTGGGCAATGCTCCTTAGAGGGAAGCCCAGTCTAAGGATTGGCGCTGCCCCAGAGACACAGGCTGCCTGGGCAGGTTGTGAGGGGCCTTCCTGTGAGGTAGGTGAGTGGAGGCCAACCCCTGCTAGGGTTGCTGCAGCCTTGCAGAAAGAGCTGGACTGAAGTAGCCCTGAGGCCTCTTCAAACTCTAAAACTCTCTGTACAGCCCCCACAGTGCTACTAATAAAACAGGTGGCTTCCTCTCCTGGCACAGCCTCAGCCAGGTGCAGACTGGCTCTTGGAAGCCAGGCGGAACCAAGCTCTCCAGGCCTTCCAGGGGGGGCTCAGACAGATTGGAGCAGGGCTGCCTCCCCGCCCCCAGCTCCTGGAGGCCCAGGCCAGATGCAGACACAGCCCATCCACAGGGCCTGCCTGGGGCACCAGGGGCTCTTGGGGCCCATACCCCAGGCAGGTGAGAGACACAGGGGACACTGAATGGGAAAGAAGAAGTGGTCTCCCACCTCAGAACCGAGAACGGAGCCAAGAGGGGCCCGGCTGTCACCACATCCAGCTACCCGGTTCCCCCAGCCCTCCAGCCGCTCATCACCAGTCTCCTCCCTTTGCCCACAAGCAGGTGACAGGCTTGCCCCTCTCTCTACAGCCCCCACCACCCCGTCCACCATCCCCAAGCGGATCACTGCCTCTCAGCATCCCTATGCCGCCCCCGGGGAGACAGGTGGGGCCTCGGAGAAGGAAAGAGGAAAGAAGGGAGGAATCCCAACATCCGTGAGGCTCCCAGCTCCTGACTCTGCTCCCTGAGCTCATAACGGAGCCAGAGGATGGAGGCCTGACTGGTAGCCCCTGGACCCCACAGGCCCCTCTGCCATCCCCATCAGAGGCTGAGCTCACTCCCAGTGCCAGGGTCCCCTACCTGTCCCCGCAGGTCCCGACTCTGCCTCTTGGTCAGTTTGGCAGTGATGTCCACCATCCTGAGCTGCTGGGATGCAGCCCTGGAAAGGCTTTGGGGGTGGAGTTAAGGGGCACAACCCCAGGACTGGCACAGAGCAACAGGGAAACAAGAAGTTGCCTTGAGATGGCGGGAGGCTCAGCCTCCAGCCCATTTCCTGTCAGGGCTGCGGAAGTGCTGCCTGAGACGGAGGTTGCCTGAGACAGGGTGGGGGTGCCCCCGGTCAGGGGTATTTTTATGTCCAGGGAAACCACGGACCACCCCACTCAGTGCTCTGATTACCAGTGAGTTCTGAATCCCAGGCCCAGACACAGCCGTGGGGCAGGCTTCACGGAGGATGGCATTAGGCCCATGGGTTGGGGAAGGGTGGGCTGCACAGATGGGGGCTGCCAGAGGGGCAGCTGGAGCCTGAGCTGCAGGAGACCAGACAATGGGTGGCCATCGACTCCCCCTAAGGCCCAGGGAGGATGTGATGGAAAAGAGGAAGCTTGTGTGTGGAGGGGCGTGGGGAGGGGGGAATATCTCAAAGAGGAAGGGGTTTGGGCAGATACTGTCTCAGAGGGAGCTGGTCCAGATCCCTCCAGCCACGCGGAGGACTGGAGGGTTCTGACCACACCGCCATCTACCCGCCTGACCGCCTGGGTCTGCCTCCTGCGACCTTGGTCACCAGACGCATGCGTCCACCCCCGCTGGCATGCCCACACACATGCACAAGCACGCCCAGGCCCCTTCCCCACTCTCCATGGACCAGAGAAAGGGGCATGGACTAGCTCTCTCATCCTACCCTGAGAGCTTCCCTCTAGCCTCTTGTCTTCACTCCTCAGCAGGTGGGTGCTCACAGAGGACACAGCCTGTCCTGGGTAAGAAACTGTGGTCTGTTCTCCAAGCCCTTGGGTCCATCTGTCTTCATTAACCCCCTCAGAAGTGCTTCCTCCTCAGCCCCAAGTGCCCACCACTGCGCTCCGGGAGTGGCTAAAAGGAAGCTCTGACCTTTACCCTTCCACCAGGATCCCAGGGCCCTCATCTCACAACTCAGTCATCTTCTAGCTCCAAGCCCTGACTCTCCTTCCTTACCGGCCCACATCCTGTCGGCTCTCCTCTCCTGCACCCACTGTGGGCTCAGCACGGGGACACCAAAGTAGAGCCAGGTCTGGCATGGATTCGGGGTGTGGGACACTTGGGAAGACCCCATCCAGAGCAAGTCTGGGGCCTGTGCCCTACTCTGCCCTCAAAGTTCCAGTACCACCTCTCTACCATCCCCTGTGCCCCAACCTAGAAGCCAGCAGTCCAGAGACACACTAACCCCCCCTAAGAGACCTGGAGTCCTCACCCTTGTTACACATAGGACACGTCACTTTGTCTCCATCTGGAGGGCCAGGAGACACACACACACACACACACACACACACACACACACACACACACACAGGGCCACCTAGAGAGGTGCAGTCAAGCCGGAAGACAGATGGGAAGAGCCACTGTAAATTCCAGGGCAACTGAGCCACTAGGGAGGAGCTGGGGTAGGGAGGGCAGAGAGGAGGACTGGGGTGGGAACCCAGGCCCTCGGCACTGCCCTGCAGGTGCAGCTGGGGAGCAGCGTCTGCTTGCTGCAGGAACCAGGAGCGACAGGGTCTCCCCAAGGCAGAGGCCAGGAGTGACAGTGGTGAGAGGGGACTGGGACCACAGGAAAGGCAGCCAGCAGCCTGCCCTCTGCCCCCTGCCCGTCCTCTGTAAGAGGCCTGGCTCCCACACCTGAGCTCTCCCTCGGGCTCTGGCCCCACCCTTCAGGGGTGGAGCCAACCCCACACAGATCCGGCCAGCTGGGTTACCCAAGAGGCTGCCCCTCCCCCAGTGAGAGGAGGTGGTGACCACAGCTCCCCAAGGGGTCCTCCTCGCTCACCACACCCTCATGCCTCCAGAGGCACATGCTTGGGGAGGAACAGAAGAAGTCAGCAGCACCTCACCCATCCTCCCAAAACCCTCACTGAAGTGAAGGCCAGGAGCAGGTGCAACCAGAAAATCCCTTCCGCTCTCTGGAGCCAGAGGCAAGGGAAATGCCTGCAGACCAGTGACTTAGCCCAGGGACTGGCTAGAGGGGCTGGATGGAGGAGAGGGGACAGGTCCTCCTTGGCTGACTCTGGGCCTGAGAGCCCGCTTTCTGCCATCCAGCTGGGGTGGGGGTTGGGGGGTGGAAATGAATGGTGATCTTTGCCCCCAGGGACTTAGCCGAGTACAGAACCGCCCCAGGTCTGGCGTCTGCCCCTCCTCTGAGCACGCCTTCTCAGGGACAGAGTCCAGGTCTCACTCCCTACCCACCCCTAACCCAGAGCCACGCTGTCACCAACGTGCTGTGGGGATGCCAGGGGTCAGCCAGCAGGGGTTCTCAAACCTTAGCCTACAGGTAGCCATGCCTGGCCCCGCTCCCCCAGAGGCATCTAGTGTGATGAGATTCCAATCGTAAATGACCTGGGGTGAGGTTCTTCTCCTGGAATTGGGGCAGAAGTTCCGTTCAATTAAAAGGGAAAAAGAATAGTGCTGGAGTCCAGAAACCTCGAGTCTTGTGTAGACTCTGCCTCGGTTTCTCTCTGGGAGACCCCTGGGATCTCTGGGCTTCAGTCTCTTTATTCAATAGGTTGTCATTCTCTCCTCTCTTATAGGGTTGGTTGGTGTGAAGGAGCTGAGCTGATGCCCAAGTTCCCACACTCACTTGCAGTCTTGGGGAAGAGAGCAGGGTTACATTTCTGCTTTTCTTGACTTTGGGTTTTGATTGAGTGCCCTTGGTTTTGGACTCTGCCCCTAGCCTCTTGGTGACCTCGAGAAGCTGTCTGGTTGGCCTGCTCCTCCAGGTGAGGCCTGGGGTGGAGCCCCTTCACCACTCACCACCTCCTGGGGTCTGAGTAAGGCTGGCAGACACCCAGGAGGTCTCCAGCTGCTGGGCCGGGAGGAATCAGAAGTGGTCTGTCGGACTTCCCTGGTGGTCCAGCGGTTAAGAATCCACCTGCCAGTGCAGAGGACATGGGCTTGATCCCTGGTCTGGGAAGATTCCATGTGCCACGGGGCAACTAAGCCCATGCGCCACAACTACTGTAGCCTGCAAGAGGAGCCCTGGCACGGGGATTAGAGAGTGGACCCTGATCGCCACACCCAGAGCGAGCCTGCACACAGCAACGGAGACCCAGTGCTGCCAAAACAATCAGCTAGTTAAAAAGAAATGGTCTGCCAAGGACCCTCCTGAGCCAACCTCAGGAGGTGGGACAATGTGACAGGGTGGTCATCTTCTGCCGCCCGCTCCAGCCAATCTGCACCTGTGCTCACCTTTCCTTCTCCCTCCCCTGGGGAGCCCCCTGGGGGCTCAGGGTCCGCCTGTCCAAGCCGACCTACCCAACCTGAGCCCTGGGAATCCAAGTGACTCTCATCTGCTCAGGAGTTGCCTCATCTCAGATCTCCAGTCCCATCCACCTGACTGCCTTTGTCCCTTTGGCATTTCAACAAACTCAAGGCCTCTCCACCTTGGGGGGAAAAAAAAGTGTGCCCCTGGTGAAGGAGGAAACAGAACAGGCTCCATCTTGGGCCAGACTGTGGACTTTGAGCCACAGTCTCTACGGTGTGCCCAGTATCTATGGAAACGACATACCAACTGGAAAACCAGGCCCCCCGGAAGGAAGAGTCCCAGGTCTCTCCCTCGCCTAAAAGAATACCGTAATTATCTGTGTAACTGAACAGAAGGGTATATAAGGTTTTCATGAAAACAGGGTCCTTGGCTAAGAGAAGACTCTGCCTTGGGCCCGCCGGTGTAATAAAACTACACTCCACTATCTGCATTGTCCTTCTGAGTGAGTTTGTTTCCCAGAATGTGTGGCTACAACACTGGAACCAGCCCTCCCCTCCTTCTGTTCAGAGCCAACTTCCCAAAGGAGTCTGTTCACCTAGCATCTCGCCATCTGCTCTCTCAGACCTCCAGCCCCTCGCTCAGGTCTCCTGCAACCTCCTCAAGGGCAAGTTTGGTCCCGGTCTGGCCTGGCTCCTCTCCTACGTAGTCTTTATCACCCTCTCACTCCTGGATGCCTCAGGCTACGGCCTCTTGGTCTGCTTCCTTCCTCTGCTCGTCTCCTGGGTGCTTGCTATCTCATCTCTGCTTCTCATCTGACTGTTCTGGGAAAGCTCAACCCACTTTATTGGGTTAACAGCTTTCAACTGTATCTCCGGTTGAGCAATCCAACTGCCCAGGAAAGTCTTTGATGCACTGAAAAGATACACAAACTGAGTTCATATTCCTCCTTCTCCCCATCTCAGCATCACCTCTGGTGCTCAAGCAGAGACCTAGAGTCACCCTTGACTCCTGCTTCTCTTGTCTCATCTGGCTCAGAGTCCTGGTGACCCTACTTATGGAAACCTTTCAGATTCACTAGTCTAACACCAGGGTTAGAGGAACATGGCAACATCATCACAGGAAGCCAACATTCAAATCTAAAACAGACATTCTGGGATGTCTCTGGTGGTCCAGTGGCTGGAACTTCGAATTCCTGATGCAGGGGGCCTGAGTTCAATCCCTGGTCGGGAAACTAGATTCCGCATGCCACAACTAAGAGTTCACGTGCTGCAACTAAAGATTTCATGTGCTTCAACTAAATATTCCACAGGTCACAACTAAAAAAGGTCTCGAATGCGGCAAGGCAGATTGAAGATGCCAGGTACCCACTACTACTAGTACAGCCAAATAAATAAATATTTTAAGAATAAATAAAGCAGACATTCTACAGGACAACTGGTCTGGCCTCTTTGTCTGTGTCAGGGCAGAAGGAAAAGGAAGCGGTTGTCTAGGGAGAGTTCAACCAAATGCAGTGAATGCATAGGACTGGATCCTGGTTTGAACAGGCTATGAGAGACTTGTCTTAGGATAATGGGGAAAATTTGACTATGGCCTGAATTTCAGACTATATTAAGGCATTAATGTAATGGTATCATGGTAACAGAGAAAAAGATCATTTTTAGGAGATGCATGCTGAAGTTTTCAAGTGAAGTGAAGTGAAAGTCACTCATTCATGTCTGACTCTTTGCGAGTCCATAGAATTCTCCAGGCCAGAATACTGGAGTTGGGTAGCCAATCCCTTCTCCAGGGGATTTTCTCAACCCAGGGATCGAACCCAGGTCTCCCTCATTGCAGGTGGATTCTTCACCAGCTGAGCCACAAGAGAAGCCCAAGAATACTGGAGTGGGTAGCCTATCCCTTCTCCAGGGGATCTTTCCGACCCAGGAATCGAACCGTGGGCTCCTGCATTGCAGGAAGATTCTTTACCAACTGAGTTATCAGGGAAGCCCTGATATCAGGTAAGTTTTCAAGGGTGAAATATAATGAAGCCTGGAATTTACAACTTTTATAATTTTATTCTTGGCAAAAATGATAGAACAAACATGGAAAATAGTCATTGTTGAATCTAGGTAATAGGTATAATTATATTCATGTCAGTATTCTTTTTTACTTTTTCATATGATTGAAAAATTTCATAATAAAAGGCAAGGAAAAAACCTTCAAATTTCCTTTTTAACTCTTCTGCATCTTCAGTGTTACTCACTCCACAAGGTATTCATTATTTCTTATCTGAAAACAGACCAGCCCTTCCAGCTCCCCACTACTCCCAATCTATCACAGACAAAGGAAGTTCTCTCCCTTTAAGATACAGTTCTGGGGCCAAGGATTCTAGAAATATGGCAGCTTAAACATGCCCTGCTTCTCTTCTCCTCCTAACTGCTACCTTCTACTGCCCAAACCAAGTGGGGGCTGGGGAAGATGAATGGGCAGGACCTGGCTGGCACAGGTGAGAGGCCCTGAGACAGGCTGGGACCTGGGAAATCCTGGGGCAAACTGTGCCTGCCATGGGACCCTGGAGTGAAGGCAGGATGAGCCTTGTCCAGACCCCTTCCCCCCAGGAGCTGATGCGGAGCCAAGCAGGTGGGCCAAGTAGCCTCTGTGCTTACTCTAGGGACCCTCACGAAGCGGGGTGTTCTAGCATCTCACCTCCAGTCCTGATGAGCAAAGATATATAATCAACATCACTCCTTTGATGGGGCTGCAGAGAGGTGGAACAAACAGAGCTACCCAACAGGCCACTGCTATCAGACCCCAGCATGACTAGGACTCAGGACGCACTAAAGACACCGTCACAAATCATGGCAGGAAGAACGTCAGTAGTAAAGGGGGATGGGACAACTGGGTGACCATCCAGAAAAAAGAAAAGATGATTAAAGATGAGTCTATACCTTACTCTGTCCACTCAGACATACCCCCAAAGTAGCAAAGATTCAGATGTTAAAAAAGTGAAGACAAAACAATACTCAGGGAGGAAAACACGAGCAAAATTCTCCAAAAAAAAAAAAAAAAAAGCCTTTCTAACAAAGGCTCTAAATCTAAACGCCACAAGATAAGTGGTTTATACACTTGGCTACACAAACACATTTCAAGAAAACTTGAGTGGCGAAAAAGTATCACGAGTAAAGCCAAAAGGTGAACTGTGACAAGGGCTTACAACTCACGTAATAGACAAAGGCCTACTTTCCCCATAGAAGGAAATCAATAATAATAATCAATAATAATAGAAATCAATAATAATAATAAAAGACCAATAACTTAATATATAAATGGGCCAAGGACAGAAACAGACTATTCACAGAAAAATAGAAACAAATAGTCCTCAGATACATAAAAAGATGCTCATTCTCACTGGAAAGAGAAATGCAAACTCAAGCTACCTTAATATAAGGTATTTTAGGATCAGATTGGCAGAAAACAAAATTTTGATGACAGTTGGCAAGGCTGAGGAGAGACAAGTGTGTTCATTTGTGTTGGTGGGAGAGCAAATTGATAGAAGCAATTTGTCAACATCTAAAAAACACCTACTGTTTACCCTTTGCCCCAGCAATTGTACTTTTGGGATTTCACTGTGGTTTACCTGTACAGGTTTAAAAGATTATTTATTATAATGTTGTTTTAATAGCAAAAGATAGGACAAAATCCAAGTGTCCATCAACAGTGGACTGGTTAAATGATTTATGCTACATCCCTTCAATGGGAAAGCATGTAGCTATAAGGAAGGATACTTTCTATGTACAAGCTCCAAGGCACGTGGCTATATCAAAAAGCAAAAAATAAAAAAAATAAAAAATAAAAAAACAAGACATCCTGCATACTATCTTTGTGTAAGACAGACAGAAAATAATCAATATATTCATACTAGTCTGTGTTTGCAGAAAGCAACTCTAAGAGAATAGAGAAAGAATTGATTAAAGTGGTAACTTTTAAGCTGATAAAGAACAGGGCAAGGAAAATGATGTGTATGAGAATTATTGTTATATTCTTTTTAATGCTTTGATTTAAAAAAAACATGTAAGTATATAACCTAGTTTAAAAGAAAAAACGCACACCTTGAGGCTATTGGCAAGATAGAGGGCTGGAAAATATAATTACAATGTGAACAACAAGAAGAAAAAACTCTCTGAGATTCAAGTAAGGCACAAAAGAAGAAGAAAAGGACTGCTTTAGAACTTTAAAATATATTGTTGTACTACTAATTGGAGGAGAAGATAGTTACTCTTGATATTCAAATGTGTGGCCTGGGAGATCAAGCAGAAAAAAATATCTCAAACCTCAGAGCAAAAGCACATAGAGATGGAAGTAAAGAAGGAAAAGATAAGAAACTGGGAGATCTAGCCAGGAGAGCCAACACGCAAAAGAAAAAGGAAAAGAAACAACAGTCATGTTAACAAGTAGATTTCCCTAAGCTGAAAAGCAGACCCAAGTCTACAGACTGGCAGGGCTCTGTGAGCTCCAGGTGGGTCGCTGAGAAAAAGAATCCTCATCACACACACGCTCTAGAACACACTGGATTGGGAACCGGAGGGAAAAGCAGAAGCCACTAATGATGAGGAAAGCACAGAAGGACAAGAGATTAACAGGAGAAAAAAAGGAATCAACAGCAACCTCATCGAAGGGGAAAAGAACAGCGCAAGGTAAACCAATAAATGCAACAGAAACCACTAGTAATAAAATCAAGGACAGTGTACCAATTGTTAAATGAGATGTGAACAGACTGAACTATCCCATTAAGAGACAGCTTGGGTTTAAAAAGCAGTGATATGATACACACAAGAAATATGCTTTTTTTAAATAAAAAAATGATAATGGTTGAAAATAGGAGTACACAGAGAGATATAAGCAAGTGAAAAGCTTAAACCTGAAATTCTACCTTTCTGTTATTAATATGGTTATGCTTCCTTTTTATTTCATTTTGTTTTAACCTTTTCACTTGCTGGTATCTGTGTCCTTTTATTTTCAACCATTATTATTATTATTATTTTAAAGAAGGCTGAGTGTTGAAGAATTGATGCTTTTGAACTGTGGTATTAGAGAAGACTTTTGAGAGTCCCTTGGACTGCAAGATCAGATCAGTCAATCCTAAAGGAAATCAATCTTGAGTATTCATTGGAAGGACTGATCCTGAAGCTGAAGTTCAAATACTTTGGCCACCTGATGCGAAGATCTGACTCATTAGAAAAGACCCTGATGCTGGGAAAGATTGAAGACAGGAGGAGAAGGGGATGACAGAGGATGAGATGTTTAGATGGCATCACCGACTCAGTGGGCATGAGTTTGAGCAAGCTCTGGGAGATGGTGATGGCCTGGCAAGACTGCTGTGTTACAGTCCATGGGGTCGCAAAGAGTCAGACACAGCTGAGCAACAGGCACTAAGCAGGATAAAAAGGGATATAACATACTGATGCTAAGTCACTTCAGTAGTGTCCGATTCTGTGCAACCCCATAGAGGGCAGCCCACTAGGCTCCCCCGTCCCTGAGATTTTCCAGGCAAGAACACTGGAGTGGGTTGCCACTTTCTCCTCCAATGCATGAAAGTGAAAAGTGAAAGTGAAGTCGCTCAGTCATATCTGACTCTCAGCGACCCCATGAACTGCAGCCTTCCAAGCTCCTCTATCCATGGGATTTTCCAGGCAAGAGTACTGGAGTGGGGTGCCATTGCCTTCTCCATAACATACTGATACAAAGACACAATTTGTGATGACAGGACAGTCAAAATCTGTATGCTCCCAACAGCATTATAGTTAAATAGAAAAAGCGAAAAACTATTACAAGCATGAGAAAAGGGCTTCCCTGGTGGTCCAGTGGTTGAGAATCCACCTGCCAATGCAGGGGACATGGGTTTGATCCCTGGTCTGGGAAGATCCCACATGCAGTAGAGCAACTAAGCCTACATGCCATAACTACTGAGCCCACCCTCTATAGTCTATAGCGCTGCAAACAAGAGAAGCCCCCACTGTGGGAAGCCAGTGCACCGCAATGAAGAGTAGCCTCCACTCATCACTAGAGAAAGCTTGTGTGCAGCAAAATGACCCAGTACAACCAAAAATAAAAATAAATGAATAAATAAATCTTTTTTTTTAAAAAGTACATGAAGCACTTTATAGAGAGAATCTGAGACGGAGATTTAATAAACCTCAGAATCAGAACAAAAGAAGAAAAGAAGCATATAAAGAAAATGTATTTGAATAATCAATAAACTTGATTTGATACATATGGAACGTTACATCCCTTAAGTATACAAAAATATTTGTATAGAAAATATACAGGGACTTCCCTGGTGGCCCATTGGTTAAGAATCCAATGCAGGGGACACAGGTTTGACCCCTGGTCCAGGAAGATTCCACAGGCAGTGAGCAACTAAGCCCGCAAGGCACAACTAGAGAGTTTGTGTGCCGCCAAGATCCTACAGGATGCAATGAAGATCTGATGCAACCAAAGAAAGAAAGAAAATGTGCAGGTTTTCTCTGTCTTTGAAGAACTTTGAAAACTTAAAAAAAAAAATTACTGACTAGGCCAGAAGGAAATCCATGGCAAAAGTGGAGCTTTTATAAATCTAGAAAAAAGGAATATTTCCCTGGCAAAATAAAAAACTGCCAAAAATAAATAAAAAATGACATGGCCAAAATTAGTAAAAAGACTAATTACCATTGATGAGCAAAATTAATCAATAAAATCTGTCACTGACAAAGCACCAGGTCAGAAGGTTTCTCAGGAGACTGAATTGTAGATGCCATTAGATTTCACCTCTAAGATCACCTCCTTGGACAGTATTGTAGATTTCCCTCCCACCTGAGAGATGTGGGATGGAGGCGGGTGTGCTCCTTGGACGTGCCCCCATAGCACCCTGCCCTGCATTGGAATTCACCACAGAATAGTGTGACTGTCATTTATTTCTCAGTCTCTCCTTCTGGAATGTAAGCTACCTTCAGGCAGGGACCACCTCTGATTTTTCATCGTCTCCAGTGCCTGGTAGCATTACCTGCTTTTTACTGAATCAAGAGATGTGGAAGCGAAAAGGGCAGCATAAATGTCAGCATACACTGGGACAACCCTATGTCTGCAAAACTCCGCAACATGTAAGCCTAGGAAAGCTGAATGGATGGAGAGAAACCAAGACCCCGAATCATTAGATTTAAATCCCCCCCATTATCCAAATATTTGTAATGGGGTTAAACTATCTTTATGGGCTTTCCTGGTGGCTCAGATGGTAAAGAATCCGCCTACAATGTGGGAGACCTGGGTTCTATCCCAGTTTCTATCTCAGGAGGAGGGTATGGCAACCCACCTCAGTATTCTTGCCTAGAGAAACTCCATGGACAGAAGAGCCTGGTGGAGTATAGTCCATGGGGTCACAAAGAGTCGGACATTACTGAGCAACTAAAGACACAACACACAAACTATCTTTATAGGGGGAACGTGCATGCTCACTCGATTCAGTCGTGTCTGACTCTGCAATCCCATGGACTGTAGCCCTCCAGGGTCCTCTGTCCATGGAATTCTCCAGGCAGAAGTGAAGGGAAAGTGAAACTCGCTCATCGTGTCTGACTCTTTGTGATCCCATGGACTATACAGTCCATGGCATTCTCCAGGCCAGAATACTGGAGTGGGTAGCCTTTCCCTTCTCCAGGGGATCTTCCCAACCCAGGGATTGAACCCAGGTCTACCGCACTGCAGGCAGATTCTTTACCAGCTGAACCACAAGGAACTGGTGTGTATTCTCCAGGTAATACACCCCATGCCCTCCTTCAGGGGATCTTCCGCACCCAGGGACTGAATCCATGTCTCCTATGGCTCCAGCACTGCAGGTGGATTCTTTACACTGAGCCAGCGGGGAAACCATTATGGGGGAAACAGTAATTTGCAAATTCAGACCAGGCAACGATCCTCCAGTTGTATAATGAGGAAGGAAGATGGCTGGCAGGATTGGAGGCAGGCCCCTCTCGTGCCCAAGTGCCTGCAGCCTCTACGACAGATGCGAAGCCTAGACACAACCCCTGGCCTGCTCCCGTTCATGCTCGCTTTGGACCTCCAGGCAGGGGAAGGAGAGATGCAGGGCGGCAGCATGGAGCCCAGAGCTGGGGCTGGACAGAGGGTCCAGCAGGCCTCACCTTACCAAGGCAGCGGCTCTGGAAATCCCCAACACCACAATCTTTCCTCAGTTTGGAAACAGAGTCTCTGAATTTGGGCAAGCACCCCTCCCCGGGCCCAGCCCTAGCAGCCCCATTTCACTGGACACCAACCAACATCAAGTGTCCCCTCACTGCTCCACCTAGTGAAAGTGTTAGTCGCTCAGTCTTGTCCGACTCTTTGCGACCCCACGGGCCACAGCTCACCAGGCTCCTCTGTCCATGGAATTCTCTAGGCAGGAATACTGGAGGGGGTAGCCATTCCCTTCTCCAGGGGATCTTCCCAACCCAGGGAATGAATCTGGTCTCCAGCACTGCAGGCAGATTCTTTACCATCTGAGCCATCAGGGAAGCCCCACCTAGATCCAGCTCCAAATCACCCCACACTCTGCCGTGGAACAGTGACTGCGTTCTGATCATCGGGTACCCCCAGTCATGATCATGGGCTTTCCTGTGCCCAGGACGTGACACTGACCGGCCATGAGGGCTGGCATTTGGTACCCTGCCCATCATCTCCCACTATTGGATAGACAGCTCCAGGAAAAACGGAGCAAATACAAGTAGGGTGAAGCAAGCTGCGGAGCTCGGGGAGGCAGGTGGGCTTGCCAGGGAATTGTCTCAGGAAGCCTGGGAGCTAGCTGAAGGGAGCCAGGTGAGACCCAGGCTGGGGGTGGGGGTGGGGGGGGTCCACCCAGCAACAATAGCCTGCAGGGCTGGAGGCTGTGCCTTTCCACCTTGGAAACCGTGGGCAGGGAGGGCTTTCAGCGGCCAGCAATGTGGGTAAGCATGGGAGGAGGTGTACCCTAGGAGCTACTCTTTCAGAAACCAGGTCATAGGCTGGGCAGTGGGCTCTCGGGTCAGCTTGGGGCTGCAGATGAGTCACGGGGAGGGTGAGTTCAGGCCAGGTATAAAGAAACCAGCTGGGCCACTCTAGGACAGCTACTATCCTAACTGGGCAGTGGGGAGAGCTGTTAGAAGGGAGGGCGGACAAGCAGACGTGTGAGTCACTCCACTTGGCCTCTGCTCCTCTGTTTTGGCCACCTCCTCCTTTCCAGAAGCCCCTCCTCCCACCAGCTGGTCCCAAAGGGGGATCCCGTTGGGTCTGCCCAGGGCCAGTTCCCGCATCTCAGTCACAGCTCCCTGGAGCTGCCCTTAGAGTCTGTCCCACGGAGTGCGGGGCTGGGATCCAGAGAGGAGGGCGGGCACATGGCAGCAGGGGTCACCGGGTGGGTTCTCTTCTGGGGTGGGCTCACGGAAGGATCGGGAGGGGACGCAGGAGGGTGTGGGTAAACCGCCGTGGCGCGCCCCTCCCCCCCCAGAGTCCCGACTCCAGGGCACATTTCCTGGTCACTCACCGGTCTGGCCGAGGAGGAAGGAGCGCCCTGGGGCTCCTAGCCGTCTGGAAGCTGCTCAGGTGCGGCGCCTCCTGGGCCCTTTGCCTAAGACGCTGCGGAGGCCGCCGGGGGCTGTGACCCCTTCCTCCCAGTGGCCAATGCCCAGCGGCAGGGGCGGGCTCCAGTCCAGTGGCCGGCCTGGCCCTTCCCACCTCTGAGTTGTTTGTTCTAGGGCGTGGTGGTGACCACACCCTGAAATCCCCGGGGTAGGAAGGCCCCTGGCCCAGGGGTGGGCCCTGCAGTCTCTGGGGAGGAGTCACAGAAGCCCCTTCCTCACCCGGCTTCCCAGGGTTCCCAGACTGCCTCCTGGCAGCATGTGGGGGGGTGGGGGGCGGGGAGGACCGGTAGAGTCCTTCACTTTCCTCCCCCTCCTCCCTCTCTCCTTCCTCGGAAGGGGTGCTTCTACCTCTCTCCAGTTATTACTTCACACTCTGCCGTGGAACAGTGACTGCGTTCTGATCATCGGGTACCCCCAGTCATGATCATGGGCTTTCCTGTGCCCAGGACGTGACACTGACCGGCCATGAGGGCTGGCATTTGGTACCACTGCCCATCATCTCCCACTATTGGATAGACAGCTCCAGGAAAAACGGAGCAAATACAAGTAGGGTGAAGCAAGCTGCGGAGCTCGGGGAGGCAGGTGGGCTTGCCAGGGAATTGTCTCAGGAAGCCTGGGAGCTAGCTGAAGGGAGCCAGGTGAGACCCAGGCTGGGGGTGGGGGTGGGGGGGGTCCACCCAGCAACAATAGCCTGCAGGGCTGGAGGCTGTGCCTTTCCACCTTGGAAACCGTGGGCAGGGAGGGCTTTCAGCGGCCAGCAATGTGGGTAAGCATGGGAGGAGGTGTACCCTAGGAGCTACTCTTTCAGAAACCAGGTCATAGGCTGGGCAGTGGGCTCTCGGGTCAGCTTGGGGCTGCAGATGAGTCACGGGGAGGGTGAGTTCAGGCCAGGTATAAAGAAACCAGCTGGGCCACTCTAGGACAGCTACTATCCTAACTGGGCAGTGGGGAGAGCTGTTAGAAGGGAGGGCGGACAAGCAGACGTGTGAGTCACTCCACTTGGCCTCTGCTCCTCTGTTTTGGCCACCTCCTCCTTTCCAGAAGCCCCTCCTCCCACCAGCTGGTCCCAAAGGGGGATCCCGTTGGGTCTGCCCAGGGCCAGTTCCCGCATCTCAGTCACAGCTCCCTGGAGCTGCCCTTAGAGTCTGTCCCACGGAGTGCGGGGCTGGGATCCAGAGAGGAGGGCGGGCACATGGCAGCAGGGGTCACCGGGTGGGTTCTCTTCTGGGGTGGGCTCACGGAAGGATCGTGAGGGGACGCAGGAGGGTGTGGGTAAACCGCCGTGGCGCGCCCCTCCCCCCCCAGAGTCCCGACTCCAGGGCACATTTCCTGGTCACTCACCGGTCTGGCCGAGGAGGAAGGAGCGCCCTGGGGCTCCTAGCCGTCTGGAAGCTGCTCAGGTGCGGCGCCTCCTGGGCCCTTTGCCTAAGACGCTGCGGAGGCCGCCGGGGGCTGTGACCCCTTCCTCCCAGTGGCCAATGCCCAGCGGCAGGGGCGGGCTCCAGTCCAGGTGGCCGGCCTGGCCCTTCCCACCTCTGAGTTGTTTGTTCTAGGGCGTGGTGGTGACCACACCCTGAAATCCCCGGGGTAGGAAGGCCCCTGGCCCAGGGGTGGGCCCTGCAGTCTCTGGGGAGGAGTCACAGAAGCCCCTTCCTCACCCGGCTTCCCAGGGTTCCCAGACTGCCTCCTGGCAGCATGTGGGGGGGTGGGGGGCGGGGAGGACCGGTAGAGTCCTTCACTTTCCTCCCCCTCCTCCCTCTCTCCTTCCTCGGAAGGGGTGCTTCTACCTCTCTCCAGTTATTACTGTTTAGTTACCGATTGTGTCCGACCTCAACTGTAGCCCACCAGGCTCCTCTGTCCATGGGATTTCCCAGGCAAGAACACTGGAGAAGGCTGCCATTTCCTTCTCCAGGGAATCTTCCTGGACAAGGGATTGAACGTGTCTCCTGAATTGGCAGGTGGGTCCCTTATCCCTGAGCCACCAGGGAAGGCCCTCTATCCTCCCCTGAGATATCTCATTCTTCCACCTCACCATCAGGCGCAGAGAATTCCTGCCTCCTCCCTGCCCAGGTGCCCATGACACGGCTGGGCACATACCGGGCACTCTGAAAGGTGAATACCTGTTTGCCTTGGGCTCATACTGTCCTTGCTGAGGGGAACGGGGTGGCCAAGCCTGAAAGCCGCCTGGCCGAGACTCAGCCTTGGAGTCAGTGTGGGGTTTGGGGCCTGGAGGAACGCATCTGGTCTTGACGCCGCCTCCTCCTGGCTGTGTGACCTTTGGTCAGTCACTAAACCTCTTTGAACCTCTGTCTGTACTCTGGGCAAGTGTGGGGTGTGCCCAGGCGTGCCTTCCAAGCCACTGGGAATATGAGTTGTTGTTGTTTTTTTAAAATATGGAACACTTCATGAACTTCCGTGTCATCCTTGCTCAGGGGCCATGCTAATCTCTGTATTGTTCCAATTTGAATTTGTGTGCTGCCAAAGTGAGCACTGGGAGGGTGAGAGCTCACAGGATGAGTGAGAGCTCGTGGAACTGTTAGCCCCTTTGAGACAGGGGCAGTTGCGTCTTCCCAGCCTGTGTATCCCAGTGGCCAACCCACTACATGCTAGCCTAGCTGGGTGACTGGTGAAATGCCCCATGCGGTAGAGGCTTCTTGCTTCTAGGGGCGCCAGTCCCTGCCTCTGCCGATCGTTCTGCCATCCTCACCACCCTCTCCTCTTGTCCGATGGTCCATCTATTGGACACTGTCCCCACCTGCTCTGATGACCCCACATCACCTCCGCGCACACATCCCTCCCCCTCCTCCCCTCCCCCTCTCCCCTCCTCCTCCTTCTCCCCATCCTCCTCTCCTCTTGCTCCCAGCCTCTGCTCCTCACTCCTTTCTCCTGGCATGGAATCTCTTCAACTACCTCCTTGCCATCCTCTGTCTCCCTGTCTTCCTGCCCCTCTCTGGAGATTCTGGGGAGCCTCCACCCAAGATTTACACCCACATCTGGCCACACAGCGTCTCCGCTCTCTGCCTAGCTTCTGAGAATTGTCTACACTCTGCACCTGTGTCCTCAGCCTTCATTCCTCTGACCCTTTGCTCTCTGCCTTCAGCAACCCCTGGACCAGCCCCCAATAAGGTAGCCGCTGACCTTCTGGTGGCCGCTTCCCCTAAAGCCCAGTGACCTTTATCTCACTTTGTCTTTTCTTCTGGACACTCCTTGGCTTTTGGCCAGTGCTCTGTTGCTTTCCCTTCTTGTTCCGTGACTGATCTTTCCTCTTTCTCTCCTCTCTCCTCCCTCTACCACCCAAACGCTGTAGCCCCGGGGCTGTCTCGAATGCGGTGGCCCCAGGACTGTCTCAGGCGCTCTTGTCCACCCCCATCGCTCCACTATCACATGCCTAGGGCCTCCTCCTGGGCAGCAGTCCTAGCTGTCCCGGACTGGAGCCAGGCACGCACAGAGTGGGCATCGCCTCTTTCCTCCAGCACCTTCTCTCCAGTATCCAGGCCGCAAACAGCATCACTGCCGGTGCCAGAGTGCACACTGGGAGACGAGCTCCTCCTGATATCCTACTCACCCCCTCAGCCCATTGGCCACCAGGTCCCACCCAGCCTGCCTCCCAAATCTCCCACCACCACTGCGTGCCTGGGAGACCGCGAAGGTCCTCGTCATTCTCCAAGGCCCAGCTGCAGGGGTCTTCCCTCAATCCCCTTCCCCTCTCTGCCGAGAGCCTTCCAATGGCTGCAGAATAAAGTCCAAATTCCTGCCAAGAGCCCATGAGTCCCTGCTCAGCAAGACACATCCACTCCCGACCCCACACTCTCATCCCTGAGCCCCACCTGTAGGTCCCAAAGGTGCCACACCTTCTCGCACCTCGCCTCTGCCCACACATCTCAGCTCCTCAAATGTAGCTCTATCACAGACGGCCTGTGCCCCACACTGAAGATCTGTCTCCTCCTGCCAGTCTCCCAACCCAGACAGTGAGTCTCCCAGAGCTGGAGCCGTGCCTCGGTCGCCTTTAGATCCAAAGGCTCACCTGGTGCTTGGCAGGTGTTCCATCAATTCACAATTAGTGAATGGAGGGGGAAAGGTGGGAACTTTCTCCTCCAAGGAGATTACAGGCAGGCTCACATTTCAGGAAATTCCTTCTCTAAGTGCTGCTGAACAGAGAGCAGGGTGGGACCTCCTTCCCAGGAAGGAACCAATTCCCCTCCTCTGGAGTTTGTCCTGGCTGGAGTGTCAAGGAAGGCCGACAGCTGACACTCAAATAAAACATGGCCACAGGGAGCGTGGTCTTATTTCCATTACACCAGGGCAGAAATAGGACCAGAGATGCTAAGTGACTTGTTGAGGTCACACAGTGAATTAGGGCCAGAGCTGCAACTGAGCAGAGCATCTCGGCGGAAACCCAGGTCTCCGGCAGACACCTCAGTGCCTCCCTGTACAAGCCCTACCCTCTACTCTGATCATCTACGTCCACCTACTCCTAACACACCACTGCAGCTGCAGGAAGCTGGAGGCTCGAGGCAGAGATGCTGGCTGCTGGGATGATTTTTCTTTGAGCTCAGGAGGTACTGGGATCTGGGCGGGAGGTCTTCTCCCACTGTGGTCCTGGACTCTGCTGTGATGCCCCTTGGGCAGACTTGCAGAGCCCGGGTTCAAGGTTAAGGGAGCTGCCTCTCCTTGTCCCTCCTCAGCACATTCCTTAAGGCTCTGGCTCAGGAGCTGGGGTTCAGAGAGCAAAGCCAGTCCCCCTCCTCCAGAAAAGAGGAGTGCATCTCCAAGAGCCAAATAGATATTCCCACCATCACAAGGACAAAGAGTGTGGAGAGGCGCGAGAGCTTGCTGGAGAAACGGAGCGGCACCGGGGGCAAGGAGAGCAGGCGTGCAGCCATTCCAGAGAAGATGGAATAGATAGATGGTGGGCTGGCAGAGGCGCTTGACGCAAGGTTTTGGCTCCATTACCTTCAATCTCCTCAGCTCTCTCCCCTCAGGGTCCTTGATCTCTTTCCTTGCCCGCCGCACGCTGTTCCCCATTCTGGCCACCAGAGGGCGAGTTGCCCCTTGCAAAAACTGTAGCGAAGGTCGAGAGGGTCCTCAGCCAGTCTTGGCAGACCGCCTACTACGTGTCAAGCACTTCCACGCTTCACCTCTTTTAAGGCTCTCAACAACTCGAATCCTTTGATATTGTTCTGCGTGTACACAAGAGGGCATCGTGGCGGGGGGAATGAAGTGACTCGTTTAGCAGCTGGCAGGTGATCCAGCAGAGTCAAATTCGAGTCTGTGTAGCCTCAAATCCTGAACACTGCACCATAAGAAGACCAGGAGGAGTGAAGACTCGAGGCCTCGCAGATGGGGACGGTGCGTCCTTCCTCTGGGCATCCCAGACTCAGTCTCCGCAAGTGGCAGGCATCAATATTTATTATAATCATATTGGGTCCAAAAAAGGAAATCAGAGACTCACAAGTTTGAGGAGTCATCTCTCTAGCGTCCCCTAGCCTCCTGGTCTAAACGCAAACTGAGACTCTGAGTGAGGAAGTGGATCGCCCATAATTATACAGCTGCAGCAGATGTCAGAAAGGGGCCTGTGCCCCCCCCCCCCCAGCCCCGCATCTTTCCCGGAAAAGTCCCTAAACTTGAAGAAGTCCGGGCCAGCAAAGGATTCTGAGGTTGTAAGAGTTTTTAAAACGTGCCCCTATTTTTAAAATAATATTTAAATATTATTTCAGAAATCCCCAAATTTACATAACCAGATTCTGAGGCAAAAAGAACATCCTCACTATAACTGGACTTATTTCTGAAACAAACCCATCGAAATTAAAAAAAAGAAAGAAAAGGAACTAAAATGTTGGAACCAGCCAAAAAAGGAAGCAGACCCCTGACTTTCACATCCATTATCTCCTCCGAAGCCCAAGCTCATGTGAGAAACTCGAGGCAAGTAGAGCCGGCGGCGGCACTCCGCCACCATCCCTTACTTCATTTCAGATGTGTTTTGGAATGGTTTGGATTTTAGAAAGGTAACGGGCCCGCACCTGCTACAGGGGACATAACGCTCCCAGCAAGGCTTGGGCAGCACCGTATGATCGGGTTCACTTGCACTTCTACAGCAAAACTTGAATATTCACACTAAATGGGGTATATTAAGGCTGCCCACGGCTGCACCTCGGCTCAAGTTAAATCCTGCCATTATCTGAGTTACAGAAGCCTTTTGAGCTCCAGGGAGCTTTGGCATTTGGGAACTGCAGATAAGAAATCTTGAGTGAGCCTGTACCCCTCTGGTTTCGTGGTTGAGCAAAGTTAGGCTCGGCGTGAGCGAGTTGGTCCAAAGCCGGCAGACACTGCTGCTCCATCCAGCCGGGACTTAAGGCTCAGGGGGTCTCTCAGAGTCCGGGCTCTTGAATAATAACCCTCGCCCCGGTCTCCCGGCTCCCACTCCCGGTAGCGTACCTGCTCCGGCCGCTGCTCCGTCTGGGGGCCGCGCACGTCCTGGATGGCCTCGTAGACGTTCTCGGAGTCGCTGCGCGCCAGGGGCCGCGGGCACACCCATGAGCCGGCCACGCTGCAGGCCTTGAAGCCGCCTCCGCTCCCGAGGAGGCCGGCAGGGGGCGCGGCGGGGGGGCCAGGTCGTCCAAGGACTGCGCGGGCCGCACGGGCGCCGCGGGCCGCGTGTACAGGCAGGCGGGCGAGCCAGGCGCCAGGCTTCGACGCTGGGTGGCCGCGCCCGGTCGAGCTCGGCCGCACAGGGAGCCCGCGCGGCCCCGGGGCTCGGCGGGGCCGCCGTCAGGTGCGGCGGGCGTCGACACGCTCACGAAGCGGTAGTCATAGGCGAGGGGTTCGGGAGCTGTGGGGCCCTGGTGGGGCGCGGGCGGCGGCGGGGCGGGCGCGGGGCGGCCGAGGGCCGGCAGCTCGCGCACGTACTGCGCCGGCAGGTAGAAGGGGCGGCCGCCCGGCTCGCTCCGCACGTGCCACCAGTGCTCGGTGCTGCGGCGCAGCAGTCGGTAGCGCTCGTTGGGCTGGATGGCGACGCGGCGTCCGTCCTTGCCCGTGTACTCGAAGGGATGCTCCACCAGCACGTACACGTCCCCCTCGACGTCCGCCGCCATCGCGGCCGCCGCGTGTCCCTGTGGGCGACGAGGAGGAGGGGCGCGGAAGTCAGGGCCGCCGCACAAGGGGAGCCCGAAGACTTCGAGTCCCGAAGCTACAATTGTGTACGTTCGGGCCTCGGTTTTCCTATCTTGATAACGCGGGGCTTTGGATGAAATAATCTCTACGGTTTTAATTCTTACACGCAGCGATGGAATTAAGACAGCCCTTTCATTCTGCGATCTGGAGTATAAAATTCTATCCCTCGGTGGGGAGATGGTGGCTAACACTGGTCCGGCTTTTGGGGGGGGGGCTGCCCGCGATAACCTGGTAGGCTGCAGTCCATGGGGTTGCAAAGAGTCAGGCACAACTGAGCAACTTCACTTTCACTTTTCACTTTCATGCATTGGAGAAGGAAATGGCAACCCACTCCAGTGTTCCTGCCTGGAGAACCCCAGGGATGGAGCTTGGTGGGCTGCCGTCTATGAGGTCGCACAGAGTCGGACACGACTGAAGTGACTTAGCAGCAGCAGCCCGCGATAAAGTTGACATCACGTGTGTATAAAAACTGGGCCTCGGTTTCCGCATTTGTAAAGTGGGAGAAATAACCCATACCTCCATTCCGCCCTGTCCCGACACTTACAGGAGCCCTCAGGGACTCGCGTCCTTGGCAGCTCCTATGGCCCCAGCCACCCACCCCGGCGCGTGCGCCTCAGGCCCGAGGGGAACAGAGTTGGGGCGCAGGTTCTAGGAGCGGCCCCTGCTTCGCTCTACTCTGGGAATGTCCCTGCCCTGCTTAGTCAAGGGCCTTGGCATAAGGGGCCGCGACTGCCAAGGCCGGGGAAACCGGTTTTCTTGGTTTCTCTTTCCTTCCCCAGCGGCTTGGCCACAGATGTGACCCCGGAGCCCGCCCGCCCAGGCCGACCAGCACCGCCCCCTGCGCTCCGGCTCCCACCTCCGCGTCCAGAGAGGCTTGGCCCTTGGCGGCCTGCCCCAGCCCTGCGGTCTCTATATTGCCCCATGAGATTGGCCCCTAGAGAACGCACTCTTTGATAGTGACTATCCGTGAGGTGTACCCAAGGGACCCCCAAAGTGATCCTGGAGTGAACACCACAACCCACTCTCCTTCCTGCAGGCTCAGCCTGGCCCCAGGTGTGTTGGGGGAGCGGCGTCACAGCCCAACTGGAAGCCCGTCTCTGAGGCTGATGCCTCCAAGCCTTAACATCGGCCACACCGACTGCCCCACGACGGTGACCTGGGACTCGCAGGTGCAGGTGGGAGCTCGGCCTCTGGTTGAGTCTGAGGGACCCAAGGCACAGGGTCTGGCCACGCGGCGCCTAGCGCTGCTTCTCTACTTTCTCAAACTTTCCTCGACGGGGAAGGAGTGTAAACAGCCACTGAACACACTGGGCCCTGGACGCGGGGTCCTTGAGCTGACTGGAGCTAAGCCAACCAAGCTTAAGGAGGACACCCTTCTCTCCACCTTCCCTAGACCCCCTGCCTCTCACTTACGTCCGCAGGGCGGGCCTCGAGGAGCCCATGGGCGGGCTGGGTGGAGCCGGCGGATGGATGCTGGTTAGGGCCCTGCCATCTCCTTGGGCGGGGCTTCAGACGGCTTGGCTGGAGAGACTTCGGGGCGCTGGAGCTGGCAAGGAAAAGCAAAGAAGGTGAGGAACGCTTGGAAGGACCGCCTTCAATTCCCCAAGCGGCGGTGTCTGGGAGGGGCGAGGCGGAGCCTGAAGAAATCCGCCTGGGCCGGTGGGGCCTTGGAGGCGGGACCCGAGCAGGAGAAGGCCTGAGGGAGGGGCAGGGGCAGAGGCAGGGGGGCTGCGGCTGAAGGGGCACGGAAGGTCCACGAGTGGAGCCAAGGGAGGGTAGGGTCCGGCCCCTGCCGCGCCCCACCCCCACGCTCGGGATACGGCTTCCAAGAGGCTCTGCGTCCCGCGGACGCGATGCTTCAGGACTGCTCGATCCCACTTGTCGTCTAGCCGGAGCGTCCCGTCCTAGCAAGGCTACTTGCATCCTGAACCACCCGGATTGCAGGCACTGCCGCTCCGGTCCCATCCTCGTCCTCCCCAGGCCCTTCCCGAACTCAGCTCTGCCAGGAGCTGGAAAAACTTGGAGCGGGGTTCCCACTGCAGAGACACTCCCCGGAGCGCTGGGTCACTGTCCTCGTCTCCTTCCCCGATCCTGGGGGGAGCGAAGAGGAGAGGGATCGGGGGAGCGGAGAGGGTCCCTGGAGCGAGAGGACCGACCCTTCACCAGGAGGTGCCCTGCGTCCACGGCTTGGGAGACAGACAAGAATCACAGCGGCGCCCACGCCTGGGTCTGCGCAGGGCGCCTGGACCTGGGCCCCTCTTGCCCCAGGACGGCTGGCAATCCTTCGCCTCCCACCTCTTCCCGAGCGAGAGCAAGATCCGTCCCGAGCCGCGCTCCTCCCAAGACCGCTCAGCTCCGGCTCCTGCGCAGTGCGCGAAGGGTGCTTGGTGCCGCCGGGTGAGGACCCCGCCACCTGCAGTCCTCCTCCCCACCCCAGATCAGCACCCCCGCCCAGTCCGGCCCGGCCCTGGCACCTCGGTGTACGCTCGCTGGCCTCGCCTCCACTTGTCCTAGCAGGCGCGCGGGGGGCTCGGCGTCCGGTGCTCCCTCCTCCACCGCCCCGCTCCCGCGCTGCCCTGTTTCCTGTTCAACAATATAGCGAGGGAGGCACCGGCGGAGAGCACCCGGCAGAACTTCCTCCCGGGGCTGGGGCTGCGGCGGCGAGAGACAATCCCCGGTGTCCTGGCTTCCTGTCCTCTCTGGGACGGGCCAGCGCCCGAGGAGCGCAGACGCCACCCCCTTCCCCTATACCTCCCGGGGATCTTGGGCCACACCTGGCTGTCTCCTGGAGGAAGGCAGCAGAGCCTGGACGGTGGGATGAGCGGGGAGTCCTCCCAAGACCGCTCAGCTCCGGCTCCTGCGCAGTGCGCGAAGGGTGCTTGGTGCCGCCGGGTGAGGACCCCGCCACCTGCAGTCCTCCTCCCCACCCCAGATCAGCACCCCCGCCCAGTCCGGCCCGGCCCTGGCACCTCGGTGTACGCTCGCTGGCCTCGCCTCCACTTGTCCTAGCAGGCGCGCGGGGGGCTCGGCGTCCGGTGCTCCCTCCTCCACCGCCCCGCTCCCGCGCTGCCCTGTTTCCTGTTCAACAATATAGCGAGGGAGGCACCGGCGGAGAGCACCCGGCAGAACTTCCTCCCGGGGCTGGGGCTGCGGCGGCGAGAGACAATCCCCGGTGTCCTGGCTTCCTGTCCTCTCTGGGACGGGCCAGCGCCCGAGGAGCGCAGACGCCACCCCCTTCCCCTATACCTCCCGGGGATCTTGGGCCACACCTGGCTGTCTCCTGGAGGAAGGCAGCAGAGCCTGGACGGTGGGATGAGCGGGGAGAAAGGCGGGCCAGGTTTCCCTCCACCGCTGCTCTACTCCACCCCCTTTCCCCTACCTCCCGGCCTTGATCCTTGTGGGGGAGGAGCCCCCCCCCCCCAACCCCCAGCCAATCCGTCAAAGCTCAGAGCAGCCTCCTGGGGTTGAACTCAAGACGCTCACCTTATCTCTGCATCTCAGTTTGCTTTCCTGTAAACTGGGGACAGTAACACCTACTTCACAGGATTGTTGTTGTTGTTCAGTCACTAAGTTGTGACTCTCTGTGACCCCATGGACGGCAGCAGGTCAGGCTAATGTATTGTTATCATCACATTGTAAGAACACACATCTGATGAGTTATTATTATCACTAATTTTATTATGAGATGAGCCCTCTTTGGGGTTGAACTGGGGTCTCCAAACCCCCCATCTGCTATCCTCCTTTAGGCAGGAGGGGGAAGGGAGAAGCAAGTATTCTCAGAAACACCTTGCTAAGGATGGGCAACTGAGTCCACAGGCAGCACATTGGCTCTTGGGATGTGTATAAGAGACAGCTGTGACCCCATGGACGGCAGCAGGTCAGGCTAATGTATTGTTATCATCACATTGTAAGAACACACATCTGATGAGTTATTATTATCACTAATTTTATTATGAGATGAGCCCTCTTTGGGGTTGAACTGGGGTCTCCAAACCCCCCATCTGCTATCCTCCTTTAGGCAGGAGGGGGAAGGGAGAAGCAAGTATTCTCAGAAACACCTTGCTAAGGATGGGCAACTGAGTCCACAGGCAGCACATTGGCTCTGTGCTCTTCTGTGTCCCGCCTCTTCACACCAGGTCCCTCAAGGCTTCTCCGAGCCCACCACCTCCTGCCCTCGAGGGAAGCTGGGGCTCATGCAATGGGCAGAGGGCGCTTCCTCAAAGGCCCGAAAGGCTGCTTCAAGGACAGGAAATTGCAGACATGAATCTTTCAGTCCCAAGTTCCTGTACCCTGATTTCCCTGGGAATTAGCCTGTTTCCTTCTCCTGTCTTTACAAGGGCAGCAGTGGGCTTCCTCCTGCAGGCCCTCCCTGCCCCCCAGACTTCTGCTGGAACTTCAGAGGAAAGCTGGCAGCCAAGGCCAGGTGGATCCCTCAAACCATGAGCCCTGAATCTAGCCCTGCTCACAAGCCTTTCCTTCCTGAGCCTTTCTCTCACCTTGGATCACCAGTGTGAATGGTTTCACACGTTCCAGTGGCAGGGGTCTGTGCTTTGACACTTAAGGAACAGGAAAGAAGCCATCACAGTGGGATTCTAGGCATTAGCTTCAGTTACATGAGTGTATGTGAATAAATCTCCCCAAAGACCCTGAAATCCTATCCCGTGTTTGGGGGAAGGGCTGACTCGGAGGAGGCAAGGAAGGCAGGCAGACTGAAGAATTACTTTTACTATTCTCCATGCTCACTCCTGGCACACAAGCCCCCTGCTTGCAAATGTTTACCTATTAACCTCCCCCCATCCCCCACCCCATGCCATTTACCTATAACCACCCCCCTCCAGCCCTCCCCTGTGCCCAGGGACTGACTGAGAAGAGAACAGTAGAGGCTATCAGACAGTATCTGAGGGCCCAGTCAGTGGAAGCTTTCAGATTCAGAAACCAGACCACAGGTTAGAAACAGCAGGTCTTTACTGCAAAATCACTCAAAAGTCACATGGCCGCAGTTCCTTCAGTACATGGCAAACACTTCTCAGGGCCAGGGCCCTGCACTAGAAACAGTTTATTGCATAAAACGAAATTTAAAAAATAGTGTGGGCACTACTGAGGTTCACACCAGCTTTCCACTGGAGGTGAAGAGGGTGAATCAACTCATCTGAAAGCATCAGCAGCTTTTTGGTGGTGGAAGGGAGGCAGTCAGCTTTAATGCTACTAGTCTCAGAGAAGGTGGGGAGTGTGGTGTGCCAGGCCCCGCTGAACCAAAGTGGGCTTCTCCAGGGCCTCATTCCCACTGCCACCTAGGGATCTTCTGGGATACAGAATACACTCACAAGGCTGGGCTTGGGCAGTGCTGCCCACCCCAGGACCACCAAATATGGCTCTGATCAGGCTGTGTTTCTGGTGGAGCACTAATGCTGGCTGGGGGTGGGGGCGGGGGGGGGCGGAGGGTGGGGCTGAGGAT